>OX439421.1:7805000-7991044 GCA_949319885.1 Mecyna flavalis | reverse complement strand
CCTAACCTAACCTAACCTAACCTAACCTAACCTAACCTAACCTAACCTAACCTAACCTAACCTAACCTAACCTAACCTAACCTAACCTAACTAACCTAACCTAACCTAACCTAACCTAACCTAACCTAACCTAACCTAACCTAACCTAACCTAACCTAACCTAACCTAACCTAACCTAACCTAACCTAACCTAACCTAACCTAACCTAACCTAACCTAACTAACCTAACCTAACCTAACCTAACCTAACCTAACCTAACCTAACCTAACCTAACCTAACCTAACCTAACCTAACCTAACCTAACCTAACCTAACCTAACCTAACTAACCTAACCTAACCTAACCTAACCTAACCTAACCTAACCTAACCTAACCTAACCTAACCTAACCTAACCTAACCTAACCTAACCTAACCTAACCTAACCTAACCTAACCTAACTAACCTAACCTAACCTAACCTAACCTAACCTAACCTAACCTAACCTAACCTAACCTAACCTAACCTAACCTAACCTAACCTAACCTAACCTAACCTAACCTAACCTAACCTAACCTAACCTAACCTAACCTAACCTAACCTAACCTAACCTAACCTAACCTAACCTAACCTAACCTAACCTAACCTAACCTAACCTAACCTAACCTAACCTAACCTACCTAACCTAACCTAACCTAACCTAACCTAACCTAACCTAACCTAACCTAACCTAACCTAACCTAACCTAACCTAACCTAACCTAACCTACTAACCTAACCTAACCTAACCTAACCTAACCTAACCTAACCTAACCTAACCTAACCTAACCTAACCTAACCTAACCTAACCTAACCTAACCTAACCTAACCTAACCTAACCTAACCTAACCTAACCTAACCTAACCTAACCTAACCTAACCTAACCTAACCTAACCTAACCTAACCTAACCTAACCTAACCTAACCTAACCTAACCTAACCTAACCTAACCTAACCTAACCTAACCTAACCTAACCTAACCTAACCTAACCTAACCTAACCTAACCTAACCTAACCTAACCTAACCTAACCTAACCTAACCTAACTAACCTAACCTAACCTAACCTAACCTAACCTAACCTAACCTAACCTAACCTAACCTAACCTAACCTAACCTAACCTAACCTAACCTAACCTAACCTAACCTAACCTAACCTAACCTAACCTAACCTAACCTAACCTAACCTAACCTAACCTAACCTAACCTAACCTAACCTAACCTAACCTAACCTAACCTAACCTAACCTAACCTAACCTAACCTAACCTAACTAACCTAACCTAACCTAACCTAACCTAACCTAACCTAACCTAACCTAACCTAACCTAACCTAACCTAACCTAACCTAACCTAACCTAACCTAACCTAACCTAACCTAACCTAACCTAACCTAACCTAACCTAACCTAACCTAACCTAACCTAACCTAACCTAACCTAACCTAACCTAACCTAACCTAACCTAACCTAACCTAACCTAACCTAACCTAACCTAACCTAACCTAACCTAACCTAACAACCTAACCTAACCTAACCTAACCTAACCTAACCTAACCTAACCTAACCTAACCTAACCTAACCTAACCTAACCTAACCTAACCTAACCTAACCTAACCTAACCTAACCTAACCTAACCTAACCTAACCTAACCTAACCTAACCTAACCTAACCTAACCTAACCTAACCTAACCTAACCTAACCTAACTAACCTAACCTAACCTAACCTAACCTAACCTAACCTAACCTAACCTAACCTAACCTAACCTAACCTAACCTAACCTAACCTAACCTAACCTAACCTAACCTAACCTAACCTAACCTAACCTAACCTAACCTAACCTAACCTAACCTAACCTAACCTAACTAACCTAACCTAACCTAACCTAACCTAACTAACCTAACCTAACCTAACCTAACCTAACCTAACCTAACCTAACCTAACCTAACCTAACCTAACCTAACCTAACCTAACCTAACCTAACCTAACCTAACCTAACCTAACCTAACCTAACCTAACCTAACCTAACCTAACCTAACCTAACCTAACCTAACCTAACCTAACCTAACCTAACCTAACCTAACCTAACCTAACCTAACCTAACCTAACCTAACCTAACCTAACCTAACCTAACTAACCTAACCTAACCTAACCTAACCTAACCTAACCTAACCTAACCTAACTAACCTAACCTAACCTAACCTAACCTAACCTAACCTAACCTAACCTAACCTAACCTAACCTAACCTAACCTAACCTAACCTAACCTAACCTAACCTAACCTAACCTAACCTAACCTAACCTAACCTAACCTAACCTAACCTAACCTAACCTAACCTAACCTAACCTAACCTAACCTAACCTAACCTAACCTAACCTAACCTAACTAACCTAACCTAACCTAACCTAACCTAACCTAACCTAACCTAACCTAACCTAACCTAACCTAACCTAACCTAACCTAACCTAACCTAACCTAACCTAACCTAACCTAACCTAACCTAACCTAACCTAACTAACCTAACCTAACCTAACCTAACCTAACCTAACCTAACCTAACCTAACCTAACCTAACCTAACCTAACCTAACCTAACCTAACCTAACCTAACCTAACCTAACCTAACCTAACCTAACCTAACCTAACCTAACCTAACCTAACCTAACCTAACCTAACCTAACCTAACCTAACCTAACCTAACCTAACCTAACCTAACCTAACCTAACCTAACCTAACCTAACCTAACCTAACCTAACCTAACCTAACCTAACCTAACCTAACCTAACCTAACCTAACCTAACCTAACCTAACCTAACCTAACCTAACCTAACCTAACTAACCTAACCTAACCTAACCTAACCTAACCTAACCTAACCTAACCTAACCTAACCTAACCTAACCTAACCTAACCTAACCTAACCTAACCTAACCTAACCTAACCTAACCTAACCTAACCTAACCTAACCTAACCTAACCTAACCTAACCTAACCTAACCTAACCTAACCTAACCTAACCTAACCTAACCTAACCTAACCTAACCTAACCTAACCTAACCTAACCTAACCTAACCTAACCTAACCTAACCTAACCTAACCTAACCTAACCTAACCTAACCTAACCTAACCTAACCTAACCTAACCTAACCTAACCTAACCTAACCTAACCTAACCTAACCTAACCTAACCTAACCTAACCTAACCTAACCTAACCTAACCTAACCTAACCTAACCTAACCTAACTAACCTAACCTAACCTAACCTAACCTAACCTAACCTAACCTAACCTAACCTAACCTAACCTAACCTAACCTAACCTAACCTAACCTAACCTAACCTAACCTAACCTAACCTAACCTAACCTAACCTAACCTAACCTAACCTAACCTAACCTAACCTAACCTAACCTAACCTAACCTAACCTAACCTAACCTAACCTAACCTAACCTAACTAACCTAACCTAACCTAACCTAACCTAACCTAACCTAACCTAACCTAACCTAACCTAACCTAACCTAACCTAACCTAACCTAACCTAACCTAACCTAACCTAACCTAACCTAACCTAACCTAACCTAACCTAACCTAACCTAACCTAACCTAACCTAACCTAACCTAACCTAACCTAACCTAACCTAACCTAACCTAACCTAACCTAACCTAACCTAACCTAACTAACCTAACCTAACCTAACCTAACCTAACCTAACCTAACCTAACCTAACCTAACCTAACCTAACCTAACCTAACCTAACCTAACCTAACCTAACCTAACCTAACCTAACCTAACCTAACCTAACCTAACCTAACCTAACCTAACCTAACCTAACCTAACCTAACCTAACCTAACCTAACCTAACCTAACCTAACCTAACCTAACCTAACCTAACCTAACCTAACCTAACCTAACCTAACCTAACCTAACCTAACCTAACCTAACCTAACCTAACCTAACCTAACCTAACCTAACCTAACCTAACCTAACCTAACCTAACCTAACCTAACCTAACCTAACCTAACCTAACCTAACTAACCTAACCTAACCTAACCTAACCTAACCTAACCTAACCTAACCTAACCTAACCTAACCTAACCTAACCTAACCTAACCTAACCTAACCTAACCTAACCTAACTAACCTAACCTAACCTAACCTAACCTAACCTAACCTAACCTAACCTAACCTAACCTAACCTAACCTAACCTAACCTAACCTAACCTAACCTAACCTAACTAACCTAACCTAACCTAACCTAACCTAACCTAACCTAACCTAACCTAACCTAACCTAACCTAACCTAACCTAACCTAACCTAACCTAACCTAACCTAACCTAACCTAACCTAACCTAACCTAACCTAACCTAACCTAACCTAACCTAACCTAACCTAACCTAACCTAACCTAACCTAACCTAACCTAACCTAACCTAACCTAACCTAACCTAACCTAACCTAACCTAACCTAACCTAACCTAACCTAACCTAACCTAACCTAACCTAACCTAACCTAACCTAACCTAACCTAACCTAACCTAACCTAACCTAACCTAACCTAACCTAACCTAACCTAACCTAACCTAACCTAACCTAACCTAACCTAACCTAACCTAACCTAACCTAACCTAACCTAACCTAACCTAACCTAACTAACCTAACCTAACCTAACCTAACTAACCTAACCTAACCTAACCTAACCTAACCTAACCTAACCTAACCTAACCTAACCTAACCTAACCTAACCTAACCTAACCTAACCTAACCTAACCTAACCTAACCTAACCTAACCTAACCTAACCTAACCTAACCTAACCTAACCTAACCTAACCTAACCTAACCTAACCTAACCTAACCTAACCTAACCTAACCTAACCTAACCTAACCTAACCTAACCTAACCTAACCTAACCTAACCTAACCTAACCTAACCTAACCTAACCTAACCTAACCTAACCTAACCTAACCTAACCTAACCTAACCTAACCTAACCTAACCTAACCTAACCTAACCTAACCTAACCTAACCTAACCTAACCTACCTAACCTAACCTAACCTAACCTAACCTAACCTAACCTAACCTAACCTAACCTAACCTAACCTAACCTAACCTAACCTAACCTAACCTAACCTAACCTAACCTAACCTAACCTAACCTAACCTAACCTAACCTAACCTAACCTAACCTAACCTAACCTAACCTAACTAACCTAACCTAACCTAACCTAACCTAACCTAACCTAACCTAACCTAACCTAACCTAACCTAACCTAACCTAACCTAACCTAACCTAACCTAACCTAACCTAACCTAACCTAACCTAACCTAACCTAACCTAACTAACCTAACCTAACCTAACTAACCTAACCTAACCTAACCTAACCTAACCTAACCTAACCTAACCTAACCTAACCTAACCTAACCTAACCTAACCTAACCTAACCTAACCTAACCTAACCTAACCTAACCTAACCTAACCTAACCTAACCTAACCTAACCTAACCTAACCTAACCTAACCTAACCTAACTAACCTAACCTAACCTAACCTAACCTAACCTAACCTAACCTAACCTAACCTAACCTAACCTAACCTAACCTAACCTAACCTAACCTAACCTAACCTAACTAACCTAACCTAACCTAACCTAACCTAACCTAACCTAACCTAACCTAACCTAACCTAACCTAACCTAACCTAACCTAACTAACCTAACCTAACCTAACCTAACCTAACCTAACCTAACCTAACCTAACCTAACCTAACCTAACCTAACCTAACCTAACCTAACCTAACTACTAACCTAACCTAACCTAACCTAACCTAACCTAACCTAACCTAACCTAACCTAACCTAACCTAACCTAACCTAACCTAACCTAACCTAACCTAACCTAACCTAACCTAACCTAACCTAACCTAACCTAACCTAACCTAACCTAACCTAACCTAACCTAACCTAACCTAACTAACCTAACCTAACCTAACTAACCTAACCTAACCTAACCTAACCTAACCTAACCTAACCTAACCTAACCTAACCTAACCTAACCTAACCTAACCTAACCTAACCTAACCTAACCTAACCTAACCTAACCTAACCTAACCTAACCTAACCTAACCTAACCTAACCTAACCTAACCTAACCTAACCTAACCTAACCTAACCTAACCTAACCTAACCTAACCTAACCTAACCTAACCTAACCTAACCTAACTAACTAACCTAACCTAACTAACCTAACCTAACCTAACCTAACCTAACCTAACCTAACCTAACCTAACCTAACCTAACCTAACCTAACCTAACCTAACCTAACCTAACCTAACCTAACCTAACCTAACCTAACTACCTAACCTAACCTAACCTAACCTAACCTAACCTAACCTAACCTAACCTAACCTAACCTAACCTAACCTAACCTAACCTAACCTACTAACCTAACCTAACCTAACCTAACCTAACCTAACCTAACCTAACCTAACCTAACCTAACCTAACCTAACCTAACCTAACCTAACCTAACCTACCTAACCTAACCTAACCTAACCTAACCTAACCTAACCTAACCTAACCTAACCTAACCTAACCTAACCTAACCTAACCTAACCTAACCTAACCTAACCTAACCTAACCTAACCTAACCTAACCTAACCTAACCTAACCTAACCTAACCTAACCTAACCTAACCTAACTAACCTAACCTAACCTAACCTAACCTAACCTAACCTAACCTAACCTAACCTAACCTAACCTAACCTAACCTAACCTAACCTAACCTAACCTAACCTAACCTAACCTAACCTAACCTAACCTAACCTAACCTAACCTAACCTAACCTAACCTAACCTAACCTAACCTAACCTAACCTAACCTAACCTAACCTAACCTAACCTAACCTAACCTAACCTAACCTAACCTAACCTAACCTAACCTAACCTAACCTAACCTAACCTAACCTAACCTAACCTAACCTAACCTAACCTAACCTAACCTAACCTAACCTAACCTAACTAACCTAACCTAACCTAACCTAACCTAACCTAACCTAACCTAACCTAACCTAACCTAACCTAACCTAACCTAACCTAACCTAACCTAACCTAACCTAACCTAACCTAACTAACCTAACCTAACCTAACCTAACCTAACCTACCTAACCTAACCTAACCTAACCTAACCTAACCTAACCTAACCTAACCTAACCTAACCTAACCTAACCTAACCTAACCTAACCTAACCTAACCTAACCTAACCTAACCTAACCTAACCTAACCTAACCTAACCTAACCTAACCTAACCTAACCTAACCTAACCTAACCTAACCTAACCTAACCTAACCTAACCTAACCTAACTAACCTAACCTAACCTAACCTAACCTAACCTAACCTAACCTAACCTAACCTAACCTAACCTAACCTAACCTAACCTAACCTAACCTAACCTAACCTAACCTAACCTAACCTAACCTAACCTAACCTAACCTAACCTAACCTAACCTAACCTAACCTAACCTAACCTAACCTAACCTAACCTAACCTAACCTAACCTAACCTAACCTAACCTAACCTAACCTAACCTAACCTAACCTAACCTAACCTAACCTAACCTAACCTAACCTAACCTAACCTAACCTAACCTAACCTAACCTAACCTAACCTAACCTAACCTAACCTAACCTAACCTAACCTAACCTAACCTAACCTAACCTAACCTAACCTAACCTAACCTAACCTAACCTAACCTAACCTAACCTAACCTAACCTAACCTAACCTAACCTAACCTAACCTAACCTAACCTAACCTAACCTAACCTAACCTAACCTAACCTAACCTAACCTAACCTAACCTAACCTAACCTAACCTAACCTAACCTAACCTAACCTAACCTAACCTAACCTAACCTAACCTAACCTAACCTAACCTAACCTAACCTAACCTAACCTAACCTAACCTAACCTAACCTAACCTAACCTAACCTAACCTAACCTAACCTAACCTAACCTAACCTAACCTAACCTAACCTAACCTAACCTAACCTAACCTAACCTAACCTAACCTAACCTAACCTAACCTAACCTAACCTAACCTAACCTAACCTAACCTAACCTAACCTAACCTAACCTAACCTAACCTAACCTAACCTAACCTAACCTAACCTAACCTAACCTAACCTAACCTAACCTAACCTAACCTAACCTAACCTAACCTAACCTAACCTAACCTAACCTAACCTAACCTAACCTAACCTAACCTAACCTAACCTAACCTAACCTAACCTAACCTAACCTAACCTAACCTAACCTAACCTAACCTAACCTAACCTAACCTAACCTAACCTAACCTAACCTAACCTAACCTAACCTAACCTAACCTAACCTAACCTAACCTAACCTAACCTAACCTAACCTAACCTAACCTAACCTAACCTAACCTAACCTAACCTAACCTAACCTAACCTAACCTAACCTAACCTAACCTAACCTAACCTAACCTAACCTAACCTAACCTAACCTAACCTAACCTAACCTAACCTAACCTAACCTAACCTAACCTAACCTAACCTAACCTAACCTAACCTAACCTAACCTAACCTAACCTAAGCTGAAGAAAGTGATGATCACGTATCGTCGGAGAATAAAAAATGCCGCGCCACGTCGAAGAGATAAAGTCGTCGAAGAATACCTGCAAAAGAAAGAAATCTACGAGTGCCAAGCCAAGAAAGCCCGTACTGATAGTTGGAAAAAGTTCTGTGAGAAGCAGGACAGAGAGGGGGTATGGGAAGGGATATATAGAATAATCAGCAGGACCGCCAAGAGACAGGAAGACTTGACCCTAACAACCAAAGAAGGTAGACAACTAAACCCCAAAGAATCAGCAGACCTACTAGCCGAGACATTCTACCCTAGGGACCTAGAAAGCGCAGACAGCACCCTACACCGCCGCATCAGGGAAGCGGCTGAGCGGGTGAACGAAAGGAAGGATGGTGAACATCATGACCCGACGTTCACTCCGCTGGAGCTACAGACCGCGTTGAGGAGCTTCAATGCCAAGAAGGCGCCCGGAGCGGATGGCTTCACGGCAGACATCTGCATCAGAGCCTTAATGCAAGACCCAGAAGAATCACTTGCCCTATTCAACAAGTGCCTGGAGATAGGCCACTTCCCGGACATCTGGAAGGAGGCCACAGTGGTGGTTCTTAGAAAGCCGGGCAAGGATTCGTACACAACACCCAAGGCATACAGACCAATAGGTTTGTTGCCGGTAATAGGCAAGGTTCTGGAGAAGCTGCTAGTAGCAAGGATCAAATACCATCTAGTACCGCGGATTAGTACTCGCCAGTACGGTTTCATGCCCCAAAGAAGCACCGAAGGAGCCCTCTATAATCTAATACACCGAATCCAGGGTAAGATGGAGCTGAAGAAGCTGGTAACCCTAGTGTCATTGGATATAGAGGGAGCTTTCGACTGCGCGTGGTGGCCTGTCGTAAAGATTAGACTGGCTGAGGAAAAGTGTCCGGTAAATATCAGGAGGCTACTAGACAGCTATCTTAGCTGTAGAACAGTCAAAGTTAGGTATGCTGGGGAAGAGAGCACGCGAAGCACCAACCAGGGATGCGTGCAAGGGTCAATAGGCGGTCCAATTCTCTGGAACCTGCTTCTCGACCCACTATTGCGAGGACTGGAGGAGAGGGGAGATTGGGCGCAAGCATTTGCGGACGACATCGTCCTAGTATTCGACGGGGATACAGCACTGGAGGTAGAGAGACATGCCAATGCCGCTCTCTCCTTTGTGCAGCAGTGGGGAGTCGAGAACAAACTTAAGTTTGCACCGCACAAGACCTGTGCAATGGTTGTAACAAGAAAGCTTAAGTACGACACCCCAAGGCTGTGCATGGGGGGGATCGACATTGCCATGTCCGACGAGGTGAAGATCTTGGGGCTCACAATAGACGCGAAACTAACGTTCAACAAACACGTGCAGAACCAGTGCCTTAAAGCGCTGGATATTTATAAACAGCTCTCGAAAGCGGCTAAAGTGAGCTGGGGCCTCAACCCGGAGATAATTAGGACGATTTACGTCGCGGCGGTCGAACCAGTAGTGACGTACGCGGCGGCAGCTTGGGCGCCCGCAACAAAGAAGATAGGGGTTCAGAAGCGCCTAAACTCGGTACAAAGGGGATTCGCCCAGAAGCTCTGTAAGTCATACCGCACAGTCTCCCTGAACTCGGCACTGGTACTTTCGGGGATACTTCCTCTCGACCTCAAGATACAGGAGGCAGCCGCCCTGTTTGAAGCGAAGAGAGGGTCGTCTCCGGAAGTGCTGGGAGATCGGGAGCCCGATATTGTGGTCGACTTTGCGGAAGCTCCACATCCAGCGGAGCATATGGATCTGGGGTTCGTGTGCCTGGTGGACCAAAGCCTTGTGGACAGGTACAACGTGCAGTCGGTGCGAATCTTCACCGACGGCAGCAAGATTGAGGGGAAGGTCGGGGCCGCACTTTCCATTTGGAAAGATGAGGCCGAGATCCAGACCCTCAAACTGTGTCTGTCCGCGTACTGCACGGTGTACCAGGCTGAACTCCTGGCCATATGCAAGGCGACGGATGTAATCCTCAGGAGGGCGGAGACGAGCTTTGGTGTGTATAGCGATTCGAGGGCAGCGCTGGAGACGATCGCAAACCATGGCTCCCTCCACCCTCTGGCCGTGGAAGCACGGAAGAACCTGCGGAGGGCCTTCACGCAGAATAAAGACGTGTCTTTATTCTGGGTCAAGGCCCACGCTGGGCTTCCAGGCAATGAGCGCGCTGATGACCTGGCAAAAGCGGCCGCTTTGGCTTCCAAACGGAAGCCTGATTATGACAGGTGTCCGATATCTTTCGTTAAAAGGACTCTTCGCAGTCGGTCCTTGGAAGTTTGGAACGAAAGATATCGGACGGGTCATACCGCGGCCGTCACGAAGCTATTCCTGCCCGACGTCGAGAAGGCGTATCGCGTAGTCCGCAATCTGCGCCCAGAGGGGCTTCTTACACAAGTCCTCACAGGACATGGCGGATTCTCCCACTACTTGAACCGCTTCAAGTGCAAGGAGAGTCCGGCATGCGCCTGTGACGAAAATACGGAAGAAACGGTCCCCCACCTCTTACTAGAATGTCCAATTTATGAAAAAGCCCGATTTGAATTAGAACAGCGTTTAGGAATTAAACTTGAAATTGACCGATTTCCCGAATTGTTAGCAAGCAAAGACACAGTCAAAGCGTTTGTTGACTACTGCGTGGTAATATGCCGTGGTGCAATCAATAGAAATAAGGTAGATAGATAAGCAATTGTTTTAAGGTATAATTGATGTTATACACAAAAAGCAATGGAGAAGCAAAAGATAGATAATTATGTAAAATAGATGTAAGCAATAGTCAATAAGTTAAATATAAGAAAGTGTTGGACAATATTAGTTAAGTTTAAAGTGGAAAAGACAATATAGACAATAAGTTTTAGAAATAGTTTAAATAAGACCTTCACTCGCTCTCCATAGCACCATATATGTATTAGATTTAAGAAACATGTACTCAGTATTATATATAAAATGTAATAGACATAAGACAATGTTGTAACAATACAGCATAAAGCTGTATTAAATGCAATAGATTTAAGACCTAGCATAAGAAATTTTTGTAAACAATAAAAGAATAGCATAAGAATTAGAATAGGCAATAAAGAGTAGAATAGGCTAGCTATAAAAGTCGGAGGAATAGAATAGGCAGAATAGAGAAATACAATATAAAGATAGAAAGCAATGTACCCCTTGAGCATGAAACGATCCTTGATCAATAATATCAGGGGACAGAGCAGCGTCAAAAAAAAAAAAAAAAAAAAAAAAAAAACCTAACCTAACCTAACCTAACCTAACCTAACCTAACCTAACCTAACCTAACCTAACCTAACCTAACCTAACCTAACCTAACCTAACCTAACCTAACCTAACCTAACCTAACCTAACCTAACCTAACCTAACCTAACCTAACCTAACCTAACCTAACCTAACCTAACCTAACCTAACCTAACCTAACCTAACCTAACCTAACCTAACCTAACCTAACCTAACCTAACCTAACCTAACCTAACCCAGTCCCGCGCCCGCCGGACCCGCGGACGGCACGAAAACAGCAAGCTCTGTGCCGAAAAATTCGGAAAAGTGGGTTTTTTGTGCAAAAGTGACAAGTGTGATACATTTTTGGAGTCGCGCTGACACCAGCTATACGGGCGTGCAAAAATTTTGTAAATCGGACCATTTTTGGCGAAAAAGTGAGAAAAATAACCTCAAATTTGAGGTTATTCGAACACAAAAGTGACAATATCTCGAAAACGAGATTTACAACCCACAGTTTTTCAACTGTGGCAAGGAGTGCAGTGAGGAGACCCACCCGGAGACACCATTCCCGGATTTTTCCGGGAAAAGTTGCGGGAGCTACAGGACTTTTTCCGCTTAACCACGTGTAACGTGGTTCCGGAAATACGCGGAAATCCGGAAAGCAGACTACGCAGCAGCCGGGAGCCCGCAGGGAGCAGCCGGGAGCACTTTTCAACCCTTCAAAAAGTTAAGTGTGGACAAAGTTATTGACACTTTAAAAGTGCTTAAAATTGTGACAGCCCTAGATCTTTAATAAGATCTACGACATAGACTTTTTGTGAGCCAAAAAATTAATTCAGGGCTTACTTAATCCCCCCTAAAAAATTCAGATTTTTTCGCTTGGTAGTTTCCGAGCAAAAAATCTTTTAAAATCAGGGAAAATTTGCAAAGGGGTGAAAAACACCCCCTAAAAATCCCAAAAAATTAGGGAGGGTTGAGTACACTAGTCTAAGTATTTTAGTATTTTAAAACTAATTTTAAGACTGTATTTTTAGTTTTTATTGTATTTTTTGTGTATAGACTCCCCTTAGTTCGCCCTTTTACAGCGAAATATTAATAGAAGGGGTTGTTTTTAAGACTAAGTACTTAGACAGTAAGACGTAGAATTTAGTGTAGTATATTACTACACTTGCAAAACCCACGCGCCATACGTATCGCAATAGCCATAAACATATATATAGGCAAGGGTGAAAAATTTGGTAAAACTTTTTGTAGGGTTTTTCGCAATTAAAAAGGGGATTAACATTGCAAAAAATCTGGAAAAATACTTTTTAGGTCGGTCTTAGTGCCCGAAGTTTTTGTGCAAATTAAGCCGCGCAAAATTCAGAAACCAAAAAATTTTTCAGCAGTTTTTCGGCTAAAAACCTGGTTTTCTCATAAAAATATACAAAAAAGGGGAAAAAATTGTTTTTTACGGCAAAAACATTTACTTCACACCCCTAGGCACATTTATGTTAGGTTTTTAGATTTTTTGACTATTTGGATTTCTTTATTTTCTAAATTAAAAATTAAAATTTTCCAAATTTAGAACAGCTGTAAAATTTGTAATAGGGGGGCTATCGCGGAGCTCTCACTGCTAAAAGTGGTTTTTGGGCAAGATCTACAAGGGTTCAAAATTTCAAAAAATTAGCTTCAAAATTGGGGAAGTCGATTTTCAACTTACGTAAATATTTTGGCAAATTTAGAAAAATTTTCAAAATTCTATATCTCCGCTATTATTAGGTCTAGAGCTTTGGGGTTTTCGGCATTTTGAGTAGCTTGCGGAGAGCTACAGATCTTGTCCCAAACTTTTCGCTCTACATAGAGCGGGAAGAAAAGTAGAGTTCCGCGCTGAGTTCCAGGAGAACCACGAGGAGCCTTAAAGGGGCACTAGGGAGTCAGGCTCAAGACTAAGAGCTGACTCTAGGTAGAGAACGGCGACTCGATTGGAGCTCTACCATAATTGGCAGAGCATACAGGTAGATAGAGCGAAACGAGCCGGTTCCAACGAGCCCTCGCACGCCTCCCTGCGACCAGGAAGTCCGGAGATATCATCAGTCAAAGTTGCGGCCGCCATCTTGTATCCCCACTCTTTTTTGACAAAACCGGCCGTAACTTCTGATACAGATATCGTAGAGGAACGGGACTTTTTTAGGCAGCTATCCCCCGGTCCCCTCTACAGTATCCAAGTACGTAGAGCAGAAAAGGAGAGCAGCTCTACATCACAAGAAACTGCATTGGTGGAGAGAGAGACCTCGCAGAGACAAGCCTTTGGCAAAAAACCGCGCGTCGCTGCGATTAAAGTTGACGGCTACAGGAATTTTCAAAGTTCTCAAGGTCATTGCAGCCGCCATCTTGAAAATTTTTAAAGTGGAATATCTCTTCAACCACTCACCGTAGAGAGTCGAGACTGGTGACCAGTAAAAGGGCTCGGACAGCTCTTTACAATTAGTACTAGGACGTGGCTCTATATAGAGCCATTATAGAGTTAGTAAAATTTTTTTAGGATTTTAAGATTTTTGAGTTGGGCTTTCTGTTCAGGACTTTTAGAAGTAATAATAGCGACGGTAAAAACTGCACTAGCTCTACATAGAGTACGGGAAAAACAGACTCACCTGGATATCCGGAAGCAGCAGCTAGTCGTAGACCGCAAACCCGTTGACTCGCAGACACGTACACAGCATCTGTAACAGAAAACACAAATTAGTAGATAGTTAAGACAAATAAAATATTTATATTTTACAACTTTTACAAACTTTTTAGATTTAGATTAACTTAGTCGCCTTTTTTGCGACTAATTGCACAAAGTTCTATTGAACGCATTTTACAAACGGACGAGCAGCGGTTTGACCCGAAAATGTTCCTTTCACGTACCCCCGCTAAGAGGACGATGAAGAACGTGAGCCCCCAGACCTCACCGATCGATGTAGAGAAGGCTGGTTCTTCGACATCCAAAAACATGACCACGAACGTGAGACGCAGCATCGGAGAGATAGAGGGCAGGCTGGAACAGGTACCGTGCACATCAAAGGTGCACCCGCACTCGCCGCCGAAGCCTGTCACAATGACGCCGACACCCAGAGCACCCCAGAAGATTCGAGCGAGGACGGTGGGACCCGCAGAGGGGAGAGGTACCCCACGGAGACTCTCGACTGAATCAATGGGGCTCTCACCATCACCTGCACGCCAGCAGGAGCCGACGACAGCCGGTGACCGTGTGACCCAGGCTAGGACATGGCTCCAGAGAGCCAAGTTCTACCTCAAGGAGTCCAGGAACCTTAAGACTGACCTGAAAGCCGGGATCACGCACGCAGTCGATAATCTGTACCTGCTGGTGAAGGAAGCGACGGCAGCAGCTGCAGCGGGAACACCTGTAACAGAAAAAGAAGTTAGTATGGGTAAAAATGTAGAGACACAGGGGGGGAAAAGGGAACAGGAACAGGACAAGGAACTGTTCGGAATGACAGAGGGGAAGGAAATGATGGACATGATTAGGGAACAGGGGGAGAAAATAGAGCGGACATGTAAAGAGATGGAGAGGCTCAGGGAGACCCTGGACAATCACCAGTCCAACATGTCCACATATGCTAGCGTGGCAGCAGCTCCTCCAAAAGATGCAACCAAGGACAAAACGGGCCTGCATTCAATTGTTATCGGCTCTACAGTCGATACAGAAACCGGAGACGATGTGTTGGAGCAAGTCAGGAAAGCTGTCAACGCTAAGGACGGATGGGTGACCGTAGAGAGGGTTAGAAAAGTGAAGGATCGCAAAATTATAGTGGGCTGTAGAACTCAGGAGGCTAGAAACAAAGTGAAAGAGCGACTTAAAAGCGCGGGGAGCCACCTTAAATTCGAAGATGTACAGAACCAGGATCCATTAGTAGTGGTCAAGGACGTGCTTAAGCACCATACCAACGACGACATACTGACTGCACTAAGGAACCAAAATCGCGAGATCTTTAGGGACATACCGAAACCGGACGATAGAGTGGAGGTACGGTATAGACGGAAGGCAAGAAATCCACATAACAACCACGTGGTCCTAAAGGTCTCGCCAACTCTGTATAATAGGCTGATTCATCGGGGATACCTCCACGTTGACTTACAGAAAGTACGGGTAGAAGATCAGTCCCCACTAGTCCAGTGCTCAATGTGCCTAGGCTATGGGCATGGACGGAGATTCTGTAAGGAAAGTGAGCCTAAATGTAGCCACTGTGGAGGACCCCACATGAAAGAAAAATGCGCGGATTGGCTGGCAGGAGAATCACCACAGTGCTGTAATTGCATAGCAGCCAAGAACGACCATGTAGGCCATAGCGCATTTAGCGCAGAATGCCAGGTGCGACGTCGGTGGGAGGCACTGGCGCGCGCAAAAATAGCCTATTGCTAAGGTGGTTCCAAGTCGCTCACGGGTAGGCAACCCCATCAGAGGATATACAGTGGCCCAGGCGAACCTCCAGAGAAAACAGTTGGCAACGACCGAACTCATGGTGGAGGCCAGCGAACGCAAATGGGCGTTCGCGCTGGTCCAGGAGCCGTATGTGGGAGGGGTGCGAAGGATGAAGGATTACCGTGGAGCGAGAGTCTTCCAGAGCGCAGAAGTAGGAGATGGGACAGTAAAGGCGGCGATAGTTGTCTTTGACAATGACCTCGACGTCATGCTGTGCCCGAAACTCACAACCAACAATATTGTTGCTGTGAGGATCCGAACCAGCGCCTGGGAAATCGCCGCGGTGTCCTTCTACTTCGAGCCAGACCAACCACTCGGGCCATACCTGGACCGGCTGAGGGAGGTCATCGAGGAACTGGGCCCGCGTAGACTGTTGATAGGTGGCGACAGTAACGCAAAGAGTACCTGGTGGGGCAGCACTGTAGAAGACCACAGGGGCGTTGAGATGTCCGGGACCCTGGAAGAGTCTGGCATGCAGGTATTAAACATAGGAGATACTCCCACGTTTGATACCATGAGAGGTAACAGGGAGTATAGAAGTTATGTCGATATAACGGCTAGTACCGACGACCTGTTAGGGCTTATCGAAAACTGGAGGGTAGACCGGGACGTGATAAGCTCTGACCATAACACCATCCTCTTCGATGTGAAAGTAGAGAAAAGCAAAGGAATGAGAGTCCAAAGAACCACCCGACTGTACAATACCAAAAAAGCCAACTGGGACCTCTTCCGACAAACATTGGTGCAAAAGAAAAGAGAAAGTATGATGACCATAGAGGCGATACGCGGAATAGAGACGAAAGACCATCTGGAACAAATGGTGTTACAACTGACCGAGCACATCACAGCGGCCTGCAGAGAGGCGATACCACAGAAAAAGGGTACGGAGACTCTCCAAGTCCCTTGGTGGAGTGATGAGCTGAGGAGACTCAAGAAAACGATGGTGACGTATCGCCGCAGAATAAAAAATGCCGCGCCACATCGAAGAGATAAGGTCGTCGAAGAATACCTGCAAAAGAAAGAAGACTACGAGTGCCAAGCCAAGAATGCCCGTATAGCTAGCTGGAAAGAGTTCTGTGAGAAGCAGGACAGAGAAGGGGTATGGGAGGGGATTTATAGAGTCATCAACAGGACCGCCAGGAGAGAAGAAGACTTGGCCCTTATAACCAATGATGGAAAACAACTGAACCCAAAAGAGTCAGCAGACCTACTTGCCGAGACATTCTACCCCAGGGACTCGGAAAGCGCAGACAGCACCCTGCATCGCTGCATCAGAGAAGCAGCAAAGCAGGTGAACGAAAGGCAGGATGGTGAACATCATGACCCGACGTTCACCTTGCTGGAGCTAAAGACCGTGATCAAGAGTTTCAACGCCAAGAAGGCGCCAGGAGCGGATGGCTTCACGGCCGACATCTGCAGCAGAGCCTTGAGCACAGACCTAGAGGAGTCCCTTGCCCTATTTAACAAGTGCCTGGAGATAGGCCACTTCCCGGACATCTGGAAGGAGGCCACAGTAGTGGTCCTCAGAAAGCCGGGCAAGGACTCGTACACAACACCCAAGGCATACAGACCCATCGGTTTGTTGCCGGTACTAGGCAAGGTTCTTGAGAAGCTTCTGGTAGCAAGGATTAAATACCATCTCGTGCCGCGGATTAGTACTCGCCAGTACGGATTCATGCCCCAAAGAAGCACCGAAGGAGCCCTCTACAATCTGATACACCGAATCCAGGGTAAGATGGAGCTGAAAAAGCTGGTAACCCTAGTGTCATTGGATATAGAGGGAGCCTTCGATGGCGCATGGTGGCCTGCTATAACTGTTAGACTGGCTGAGGAAAAGTGCCCGGTAAACATCAGGAGGCTACTGGACAGCTATCTCAGCTGCAGAACTGTCAAAGTAAGGTATGCTAGGGAAGAGAGCACGCGAAGCACCAACCAAGGATGCGTGCAAGGGTCAATCGGCGGTCCAATTCTCTGGAACCTGCTTCTCGACCCACTTTTGCGGGGGTTGGGAGAGAGGGGAGATTGGGCACAGGCGTTTGCGGATGACGTCGTGTTAGTCTTCGACGGAGACACGGCGCTAGAAGTGGAGACGAAGGCGAATGCAGCACTCGCCTATGTACAGGAGTGGGGCGCGCGGAACAAACTTCGGTTTGCCCCGCATAAGACGTGCGCGGTAGTTTTCACGCGGAAACTAAAATACGACAACCCGCGACTGAGCATGGGAGGGGTGGACATTGGCCTGTCAAACGAAGTTAAGATCCTGGGGTTATTAATCGACAGCAAGCTGACCTTTAACAATCACGTCGACGCTCAGTGCAGGAAGGCAATTGCCATCTATAAGCAGATCGCAAAAGCGGCAAAGGTTAGCTGGGGCCTCTCCCCAGAGATTATTCGCACGATTTACGTGGCGGCAGTGGAGCCCATAGTCACGTACGCAGCAGCGGCGTGGGCAGCAGCAGCAAAGAAGATTGGGGTTCAGAAGCGCCTAAACACGGTCCAAAGGGGATTCGCCCAGAAACTCTGCAAGTCGTACCGCACCGTCTCCCTGAACTCGGCGCTGGTACTTTCGGGGATACTTCCTCTCGACCTCAAAATACAGGAGGCAGCCGCCCTGTTTGAAGCGAAGAGAGGGTCGTCACCGGAGGTACTGGGAGATCGGGAGATCGATAGGGTGGTAGACTTTGCGGAGGTTCCACATCCCGCGGAACATATGGACCTGGGGTTCGTGTGCCTGGTGGACCAAAGCCTTGTGGACAGGTACAACGTGCAGTCGGTGCGAATCTTCACCGACGGCAGCAAGATTGAGGGAAAGGTCGGAGCCGCACTCTCCATTTGGAAAGATGAGGCCGAGATCCAGACCCTCAAACTGTGTCTGTCCGCGTACTGCACGGTGTACCAGGCTGAACTCCTGGCCATATGCAAGGCGACGGATGTAATCCTCAAGAGGGCGGAGACGAGCTTTGGTGTCTATAGCGACTCGAGGGCAGCGCTGGAAACAGTCGTAAACCATGGCTCCCTTCACCCTCTGGCCGTGGAAGCACGGAAGAACCTGCGGAGGGCCTTCACGCAGAATAAAGACGTGTCTTTATTTTGGGTCAAGGCCCACGCTGGCCTTTCTGGCAATGAGCGCGCCGATGAACTCGCCAGAGCTGCTGCCTTAGCTTCCAAGCGGAAGCCGGATTTTGACAAGTGTCCAATATCGTTTGTCAAGAGGACTCTACGTAACCAATCTTTAGAGGTCTGGAACGAACGGTATCGGACGGGTGAGACAGCTTCGACCACCAGACTGTTCTTCCCTGACGCCACGAAATCGTACGCCACTGTCCGTAGGATCCGGCCGGCCGGACTCATCACGCAGATTCTCACGGGACATGGCGGATTCTCCCACTACTTGAACCGCTTCAAGTGTAGGGAGAGTCCGGCATGCGCCTGTGATGACGAAACAGACGAAACGGTCCCACATCTTTTGATAGAGTGCCCAATTTATGAGAAAGCCAGGTTCGAAATAGAGCAAAAGCTGAAAACTAAAATTGAGTTAGGATCGCTTCACGAGCTGATTAGCAGCAAGGACACCTCTGCTGCGTTTATTGGCTATTGCGAGAAAGTATGCCGTGGTGCAAATAATAGGAATAAGGATGTGTAAGCAGTTACTTTTAGTATAACTGATGTTATATATATTAAGTAATGTTAGAGCTGTAAGTTGTATAATTAGTATAAGAAATAGTAGATTAAGCAATAGTGAATAATGTAAAGTGAAGAAACAATTTGTTAAGTGTAAGAAATAAAAAGTGAAAAGACAATTTAAATAGACACTATAATAGAAATAAGAACTCTCCAATCTCTCCATTTACTTAGATCATAGACTGGTTGTAATAGATATAAGTTTTGATTTTGCATTGTATTGCTGTATGTATAGATATAAGATGTAAAACTAATATAAAAAGTATGTAACTAGAATAAGATAGACATTAAGAAATTTGTAATAGTAGACATTAAGAGATAGGAAATAAAGAATAACGCAGCTAAATTAGAATAGGAAATAAAAACTGTAGTTAGGCTAGCTGAAAAAGTCGGAGGATTTAGACGTTTGTAGAATAGAGAAATACAATAATAACGAAAGAAGGCAATTAACCCCTAAGATCCTGTAAAACCCTTGAATATGAATATCAGGGAACAGAGCCGCTGCGACAAAAAAAAAAAAAAAAAAAAACCTAACCTAACCTAACCTAACCTAACCTAACCTAACCTAACCTAACCTAACCTAACCTAACCTAACCTAACCTAACCTAACCTAACCTAACCTAACCTAACCTAACCTAACCTAACCTAACCTAACCTAACCTAACCTAACCTAACCTAACCTAACCTAACCTAACCTAACCTAACCTAACTTCTGAAAAAGTTAGGTTCCACTGACCTAACCTAACCTAACTTCTGAAAAAGTTAGGTTCCACTGACCTAACCTAACCTAACTTCTGAAAAAGTTAGGTTCCACTGACCTAACCTAACCTAACTTCTGAAAAAGTTAGGTTCCACTGACCTAACCTAACCTAACTTCTGAAAAAGTTAGGTTCCACTGACCTAACCTAACCTAACTTCTGAAAAAGTTAGGTTCCACTGACCTAACCTAACCTAACTTCTGAAAAAGTTAGGTTCCACTGACCTAACCTAACCTTACTTCTGAAAAAGTTAGGTTCCACTGACCTAACCTAACCTAACTTCTGAAAAAGTTAGGTTCCACTGACCTAACCTAACCTAACTTCTGAAAAAGTTAGGTTCCACTGACCTAACCTAACCTAACTTCTGAAAAAGTTAGGTTCCACTGACCTAACCTAACCTAACTTCTGAAAAAGTTAGGTTCCACTGACCTAACCTAACCTAACTTCTGAAAAAGTTAGGTTCCACTGACCTAACCTAACCTAACTTCTGAAAAAGTTAGGTTCCACTGACCTAACCTTTTTTTTTTTTTTTTTTTTTTTTTTTTTTTTTTTTTTTTTTTTTTTTTTTGCGATGGGGAATGCATTTACGCACATCCTCCGCCACGGGGGTGGCTGAGGGGGGTGTGGGACTCCCGCAGACAGAACTGCGTCCTACCCACTAAACCCCATCGGGTCCCTCATGGTCGCGTTGGCAGCGCCTCCCGGTTCCAAGCACTAAGCTTATTGACCGGGCAGCGCCCCTGCGAACCGCCGCAACCGGCGTCACTAACGAGGCCTCCTCGGGCCCACTCGAGAGGCGCGCGGGGACTCCGCGCGCACCTCTCGGACTCTATTGGGAACCGGTCCCCCCCGAGACCGATCCCCGAGTCTTTGCCCGTGAGCGAGCAGGGGCCGTCCTTGAAGTGGAGGGGAGGTTCGCCTCAGCAACCTCACTCACTTCCATCTCCTCGGGCACCTCCTCAGGCCGCCGTTTGGAGACGGCGGCGGGCAGCATCTTGGGCTGGGGGCAGTTCTTGCTCCCCAGCATGTGGCTAGCTGGCCTGCCTGCTGACCCGCACAGCAGGCAGTACAGAGTTGTCGCCGCGCACTTCGCGGCCTTGTGCCCGCTCTGACCGCAACGGAAACAGAGTTCCGAGCGGTCCTCAGCGGCGCGACACTTCGAGGCCACGTGGCCCTCCCCCATACAGCGGTAGCACCGCTTGGCCCTCGGTTTCAGCGGGACTATCCGCACCGAGGACCAGCCTATGAGCAGCCGACGGAGACCCGTGAGCTGTTTCGCGGCCTTGGCAGGCACCGCTGCCACTGTCGACCGTTCCTGAGTCCGGCCGAACTCTGCTATCTTGCCCACCAGGATTGCGTCCGGTGGGCAACCTCCCTGCTCCGCGAGCACCTTCTTCACCATCTCCGGCGTGGTGGCGTCATCAAGACCCACCACCCGAAGATCCGTGCGCAATTGCGGCCGGGTGATGGAAATCACTTCCGGCCGCATGCCAGGGATCGCGCGGAGCTTCTCGGCCAGACGATCGGCCTTGGCGTCAGCGTCTGGGCCCGGCACCTCCATTAATTTTCCGCCGGACTGGGCACACTTGAAGCCCATGCCCCCGCTGATGCCAACGTCAGCCAGCCTGATCTCTGAGATGGCTATCTCAAAGAAGCCGGCATACGTGGCACCAGCCTTGAGGGCATCATCCGAGTACCGGACGTGGATGACCGCCGTCTGAGGTACCCGGATGCGCTTGGGCTTGGTCTCCGCCCGTCCTGGACCGGATCGGGCCGGAGCCTTGCCCTGGGGCTTTCGGCTCTTGGGCGCCTTGGGCGCCTTGTCCCGTCCGCGCTTCGCAACCTCCGCGAAGGAAAAGTCCATCGCGACGGGTGGAGGGGGAAGCGGGCGAGGCTCTCTGGGGGGGGCCGGAGGGGCAGGCGCTTTGGTGCGCTTCCCTTGGCCCTTGCCCTTTTTGGACCCCTTGTCGGTCGGCGGCTTGGGCGCCGGACCGGGGGTTGGCTGCCTTTCGGGGGCAGCGTCAGACTGCTGCGCCTTCGCAGCCCGGGCAGCGGCCCTCCTCTTGGGGGGATTGGCGACGAAAGTGGAGAAAGTTCCCTCGTCCTCTGACGCCATTCCCAGCCTGCCACGCTGCAAAGGTGGGCGGCGGCTCGCTAGAGGGGCTGGCGGGAGGAGTCTCCCATCCCTCTCGAGGGCCTCGAACCGGGCGTCCAGCATGGCCCCGATCTGGGACACGATACTGGACACCGGGGGCACCTCGGACACCTCGACGTCCCTGGGCATATGCCCGGACGGAGCCTCTTGCCGAACGGCCTTGAGGGCCTCGACCTCGCGGCGCAACTCCTGGAGCTCCCTCTGGAGCTTCTGGTTGGCCGCGTTCAACTTTCGGACCTCATCGTCCGTTGTACGCAGCCGTAACTCCTCCACAGAGGCCGCTATGAGGACAGCGGAGTCCTTTATTGCCTTCATTACAGTGCCCTTGAGGTTCTTAGACCTCTCGGCGCACTGTATGATGGTGTTCGTCGCCACCGTGACATTTCGCACAATGTCATGCGCAGGGAGCCCAGCTTGCTCGCCCTGCGCCTTCTCCCTCGCCTTCTCCAGCTTCTCGCTGGCGTGGAGTATGAGGCGGTCTAGCTCTCGCTGCTCGCTCTCCTTGGCCTCTTGCGCGGCGAAGGCCTTCAGCTCCTCGCGAGCCTTGCGCGCCCCGACGTATTCCCCAGTTGTGGGGGGACGCCCGCGCCCGCGCTTTGCCAATTGACCCTTGGTCTTGGGGACCTTGGGCTGGCTCGGGAGCTCCTCTTCATCGGAGATCTCCAGATAGGAGGAGTCCTCCGTCACTGACGTCACCGTCATGGCCGAGTGAGATCTGGACTCGGCCGCAGAAGGCGAGCGACTCTCCAGCTGCCTTCTGCGAGGGTTCTGTCCAGAGGACGAACCACCTGGCACTGCCTCTGCTTGCCTGGCGCTGGACCTGGTGGGAGCCTTTGCTCTCTCCGTCGAGGCCTTGCGGGTTCGGGAACCGCTACGACTCCGAACTGTCACTACCGGGGGAGGAGGGAGAGACTTCTGGCTCTCTGCCTTCCTCTGTTCTCTCTCAGCCTTGCAGGGTTGGAGAATCTCAACTAATTTGAGGCGTGAGTGGTGCACCGCTTGCTCCGGGGTGCAACCCGCGACCTCAAGAATGTGGCCAAACTCCTTCATCCACCTAGCCATCTCCTTCTTAAACTCCTCCGAGTCGCTACCGTACTCCATGTACGTATTGCGAGCCCCATCGATCAATCTGGCGAGCTCCTCATCACTGACCTGCTCCCTTGATTGCTGCAGCTCCTCTGCCGTGATCGCAGACGCACCCGAAGGTGCCTTCGCGGAACTCCCGCGGACGTTAGAGGGATCTTGGCATCGCGCCTCACCCTCACTACCGACTGGCATCGAAGTCCAGGCCCCCACACTACGAGTGCCCGGATTACCTGGCTTAGCTTGCGCCTTGCCAGGGGGGATTCCCCGCCGTTGGGCGGGTACCCCGTGGGGAGAGTCATTCTTTTCTGCCATATTACATGTTTTTGTAGCTTGTGCTACTCCCAAGGGGGACAAGCTTGGCCCAGGGGAGAGCCCCTAACTGGTTGGTGACCGCCTCCGTCACCACCCTTCACACGGAAAGGCCCGGGCCGCCGAGGACTACAGCGGCTCAGATTTGGAGATTTGTTTCAGGGTAAGTAGGATTCTGGGTCGGGAAGGCAAGGTTTTCACCCCGCCGACCTTTCCCGAAACCCAATATTACCCTTCTGGGGTTTACTCCCCGCAGCCCTGCCACGACAGGACCCCCGGCCGCCCTGAAAAGGGCAGTAACGGTATGATGCGTTTTTATAGAGGTCGCTCTCCTCGCGAGCCGACTTGTGCCAGCTCCCCGGTCCTCTCAGTGAGGATTACGGTATGGTAGTTTTTATAGAGGTTTTCTCCTCGCGACTCTGCCAGAACAGAGACCCCGGTCCTCTCAGTGAGGATTACGGTGTGATGCTGATTTTGGTCCGCGCCGGGTAAACCCGATACCGCACATATCTGTGCGGCGTTCCGTGATCCGCCACCTACGGACGCGCCTGGTAGGAGATTCAGCAACTCCCGCAGGCACTGACCTAACCTAACCTAACTTCTGAAAAAGTTAGGTTCCACTGACCTAACCTAACCTAACTTCTGAAAAAGTTAGGTTCCACTGACCTAACCTAACCTAACTTCTGAAAAAGTTAGGTTCCACTGACCTAACCTAACCTAACTTCTGAAAAAGTTAGGTTCCACTGACCTAACCTAACCTAACTTCTGAAAAAGTTAGGTTCCACTGACCTAACCTAACCTAACTTCTGAAAAAGTTAGGTTCCACTGACCTAACCTAACCTAACTTCTGAAAAAGTTAGGTTCCACTGACCTAACCTAACCTAACTTCTGAAAAAGTTAGGTTCCACTGACCTAACCTAACCTAACTTCTGAAAAAGTTAGGTTCCACTGACCTAACCTAACCTAACTTCTGAAAAAGTTAGGTTCCACTGACCTAACCTAACCTAACTTCTGAAAAAGTTAGGTTCCACTGACCTAACCTAACCTAACTTCTGAAAAAGTTAGGTTCCACTGACCTAACCTAACCTAACTTCTGAAAAAGTTAGGTTCCACTGACCTAACCTAACCTAACTTCTGAAAAAGTTAGGTTCCACTGACCTAACCTAACCTAACTTCTGAAAAAGTTAGGTTCCACTGACCTAACCTAACCTAACTTCTGAAAAAGTTAGGTTCCACTGACCTAACCTAACCTAACTTCTGAAAAAGTTAGGTTCCACTGACCTAACCTAACCTAACTTCTGAAAAAGTTAGGTTCCACTGACCTAACCTAACCTAACTTCTGAAAAAGTTAGGTTCCACTGACCTAACCTTTTTTTTTTTTTTTTTTTTTTTTTTTTTTTTTTTTTTTTTTTTGCGATGGGGAATGCATTTACGCACATCCTCCGCCACGGGGGTGGACTCCCGCAGACAGAACTGCGTCCTACCCACTAAACCCCATCGGGTCCCTCATGGTCGCGTTGGCAGCGCCTCCCGGTTCCAAGCACTAAGCTTATTGACCGGGCAGCGCCCCTGCGAACCGCCGCAACCGGCGTCACTAACGAGGCCTCCTCGGGCCCACTCGAGAGGCGCGCGGGGACTCCGCGCGCACCTCTCGGACTCTATTGGGAACCGGTCCCCCCCGAGACCGATCCCCGAGTCTTTGCCCGTGAGCGAGCAGGGGCCGTCCTTGAAGTGGAGGGGAGGTTCGCCTCAGCAACCTCACTCACTTCCATCTCCTCGGGCACCTCCTCAGGCCGCCGTTTGGAGACGGCGGCGGGCAGCATCTTGGGCTGGGGGCAGTTCTTGCTCCCCAGCATGTGGCTAGCTGGCCTGCCTGCTGACCCGCACAGCAGGCAGTACAGAGTTGTCGCCGCGCACTTCGCGGCCTTGTGCCCGCTCTGACCGCAACGGAAACAGAGTTCCGAGCGGTCCTCAGCGGCGCGACACTTCGAGGCCACGTGGCCCTCCCCCATACAGCGGTAGCACCGCTTGGCCCTCGGTTTCAGCGGGACTATCCGCACCGAGGACCAGCCTATGAGCAGCCGACGGAGACCCGTGAGCTGTTTCGCGGCCTTGGCAGGCACCGCTGCCACTGTCGACCGTTCCTGAGTCCGGCCGAACTCTGCTATCTTGCCCACCAGGATTGCGTCCGGTGGGCAACCTCCCTGCTCCGCGAGCACCTTCTTCACCATCTCCGGCGTGGTGGCGTCATCAAGACCCACCACCCGAAGATCCGTGCGCAATTGCGGCCGGGTGATGGAAATCACTTCCGGCCGCATGCCAGGGATCGCGCGGAGCTTCTCGGCCAGACGATCGGCCTTGGCGTCAGCGTCTGGGCCCGGCACCTCCATTAATTTTCCGCCGGACTGGGCACACTTGAAGCCCATGCCCCCGCTGATGCCAACGTCAGCCAGCCTGATCTCTGAGATGGCTATCTCAAAGAAGCCGGCATACGTGGCACCAGCCTTGAGGGCATCATCCGAGTACCGGACGTGGATGACCGCCGTCTGAGGTACCCGGATGCGCTTGGGCTTGGTCTCCGCCCGTCCTGGACCGGATCGGGCCGGAGCCTTGCCCTGGGGCTTTCGGCTCTTGGGCGCCTTGGGCGCCTTGTCCCGTCCGCGCTTCGCAACCTCCGCGAAGGAAAAGTCCATCGCGACGGGTGGAGGGGGAAGCGGGCGAGGCTCTCTGGGGGGGGCCGGAGGGGCAGGCGCTTTGGTGCGCTTCCCTTGGCCCTTGCCCTTTTTGGACCCCTTGTCGGTCGGCGGCTTGGGCGCCGGACCGGGGGTTGGCTGCCTTTCGGGGGCAGCGTCAGACTGCTGCGCCTTCGCAGCCCGGGCAGCGGCCCTCCTCTTGGGGGGATTGGCGACGAAAGTGGAGAAAGTTCCCTCGTCCTCTGACGCCATTCCCAGCCTGCCACGCTGCAAAGGTGGGCGGCGGCTCGCTAGAGGGGCTGGCGGGAGGAGTCTCCCATCCCTCTCGAGGGCCTCGAACCGGGCGTCCAGCATGGCCCCGATCTGGGACACGATACTGGACACCGGGGGCACCTCGGACACCTCGACGTCCCTGGGCATATGCCCGGACGGAGCCTCTTGCCGAACGGCCTTGAGGGCCTCGACCTCGCGGCGCAACTCCTGGAGCTCCCTCTGGAGCTTCTGGTTGGCCGCGTTCAACTTTCGGACCTCATCGTCCGTTGTACGCAGCCGTAACTCCTCCACAGAGGCCGCTATGAGGACAGCGGAGTCCTTTATTGCCTTCATTACAGTGCCCTTGAGGTTCTTAGACCTCTCGGCGCACTGTATGATGGTGTTCGTCGCCACCGTGACATTTCGCACAATGTCATGCGCAGGGAGCCCAGCTTGCTCGCCCTGCGCCTTCTCCCTCGCCTTCTCCAGCTTCTCGCTGGCGTGGAGTATGAGGCGGTCTAGCTCTCGCTGCTCGCTCTCCTTGGCCTCTTGCGCGGCGAAGGCCTTCAGCTCCTCGCGAGCCTTGCGCGCCCCGACGTATTCCCCAGTTGTGGGGGGACGCCCGCGCCCGCGCTTTGCCAATTGACCCTTGGTCTTGGGGACCTTGGGCTGGCTCGGGAGCTCCTCTTCATCGGAGATCTCCAGATAGGAGGAGTCCTCCGTCACTGACGTCACCGTCATGGCCGAGTGAGATCTGGACTCGGCCGCAGAAGGCGAGCGACTCTCCAGCTGCCTTCTGCGAGGGTTCTGTCCAGAGGACGAACCACCTGGCACTGCCTCTGCTTGCCTGGCGCTGGACCTGGTGGGAGCCTTTGCTCTCTCCGTCGAGGCCTTGCGGGTTCGGGAACCGCTACGACTCCGAACTGTCACTACCGGGGGAGGAGGGAGAGACTTCTGGCTCTCTGCCTTCCTCTGTTCTCTCTCAGCCTTGCAGGGTTGGAGAATCTCAACTAATTTGAGGCGTGAGTGGTGCACCGCTTGCTCCGGGGTGCAACCCGCGACCTCAAGAATGTGGCCAAACTCCTTCATCCACCTAGCCATCTCCTTCTTAAACTCCTCCGAGTCGCTACCGTACTCCATGTACGTATTGCGAGCCCCATCGATCAATCTGGCGAGCTCCTCATCACTGACCTGCTCCCTTGATTGCTGCAGCTCCTCTGCCGTGATCGCAGACGCACCCGAAGGTGCCTTCGCGGAACTCCCGCGGACGTTAGAGGGATCTTGGCATCGCGCCTCACCCTCACTACCGACTGGCATCGAAGTCCAGGCCCCCACACTACGAGTGCCCGGATTACCTGGCTTAGCTTGCGCCTTGCCAGGGGGGATTCCCCGCCGTTGGGCGGGTACCCCGTGGGGAGAGTCATTCTTTTCTGCCATATTACATGTTTTTGTAGCTTGTGCTACTCCCAAGGGGGACAAGCTTGGCCCAGGGGAGAGCCCCTAACTGGTTGGTGACCGCCTCCGTCACCACCCTTCACACGGAAAGGCCCGGGCCGCCGAGGACTACAGCGGCTCAGATTTGGAGATTTGTTTCAGGGTAAGTAGGATTCTGGGTCGGGAAGGCAAGGTTTTCACCCCGCCGACCTTTCCCGAAACCCAATATTACCCTTCTGGGGTTTACTCCCCGCAGCCCTGCCACGACAGGACCCCCGGCCGCCCTGAAAAGGGCAGTAACGGTATGATGCGTTTTTATAGAGGTCGCTCTCCTCGCGAGCCGACTTGTGCCAGCTCCCCGGTCCTCTCAGTGAGGATTACGGTATGGTAGTTTTTATAGAGGTTTTCTCCTCGCGACTCTGCCAGAACAGAGACCCCGGTCCTCTCAGTGAGGATTACGGTGTGATGCTGATTTTGGTCCGCGCCGGGTAAACCCGATACCGCACATATCTGTGCGGCGTTCCGTGATCCGCCACCTACGGACGCGCCTGGTAGGAGATTCAGCAACTCCCGCAGGCACTGACCTAACCTAACCTAACTTCTGAAAAAGTTAGGTTCCACTGACCTAACCTAACCTAACTTCTGAAAAAGTTAGGTTCCACTGACCTAACCTAACCTAACTTCTGAAAAAGTTAGGTTCCACTGACCTAACCTAACCTAACTTCTGAAAAAGTTAGGTTCCACTGACCTAACCTAACCTAACTTCTGAAAAAATTAGGTTCCACTGACCTAACCTAACCTAACTTCTGAAAAAGTTAGGTTCCACTGACCTAACCTAACCTAACTTCTGAAAAAGTTAGGTTCCACTGACCTAACCTAACCTAACTTCTGAAAAAGTTAGGTTCCACTGACCTAACCTAACCTAACTTCTGAAAAAATTAGGTTCCACTGACCTAACCTAACCTAACTTCTGAAAAAGTTAGGTTCCACTGACCTAACCTAACCTAACTTCTGAAAAAGTTAGGTTCCACTGACCTAACCTAACCTAACTTCTGAAAAAGTTAGGTTCCACTGACCTAACCTAACCTAACTTCTGAAAAAGTTAGGTTCCACTGACCTAACCTAACCTAACTTCTGAAAAAGTTAGGTTCCACTGACCTAACCTAACCTAACTTCTGAAAAAGTTAGGTTCCACTGACCTAACCTAACCTAACTTCTGAAAAAGTTAGGTTCCACTGACCTAACCTAACCTAACTTCTGAAAAAGTTAGGTTCCACTGACCTAACCTAACCTAACTTCTGAAAAAGTTAGGTTCCACTGACCTAACCTAACCTAACTTCTGAAAAAGTTAGGTTCCACTGACCTAACCTAACCTAACTTCTGAAAAAGTTAGGTTCCACTGACCTAACCTAACCTAACTTCTGAAAAAGTTAGGTTCCACTGACCTAACCTAACCTAACTTCTGAAAAAGTTAGGTTCCACTGACCTAACCTAACCTTACTTCTGAAAAAGTTAGGTTCCACTGACCTAACCTAACCTAACTTCTGAAAAAGTTAGGTTCCACTGACCTAACCTAACCTAACTTCTGAAAAAGTTAGGTTCCACTGACCTAACCTAACCTAACTTCTGAAAAAGTTAGGTTCCACTGACCTAACCTAACCTAACTTCTGAAAAAGTTAGGTTCCACTGACCTAACCTAACCTAACTTCTGAAAAAGTTAGGTTCCACTGACCTAACCTAACCTAACTTCTGAAAAAGTTAGGTTCCACTGACCTAACCTAACCTAACTTCTGAAAAAGTTAGGTTCCACTGACCTAACCTAACCTAACTTCTGAAAAAGTTAGGTTCCACCGCCCGGCGGCACGGGGCCTTGGCGCTGCGCTCCCGGCGCCTCCAGCACCGCCAGCACGGCGCTCGTGTTTTCCTTACAATTTGGAATTTTCGGAATGAATATTTACATCTTGTTTTAAATTGTTATTCAATAAAAGAAAAAATTAAAAAATTAATTTTTTTTACCACCGACGGTTGCTACAGAGACAAGGTTACTTGAAAAAAATAATAATTTGGTGTTAACGATTACTTTAATTTTTATTTAGAAATATTATGGCAGATTTTGTTTAAATTTACTCACTTTATAGTAAAGTTAATTTTTCAAAATGATTTGTAATTTCGATATGAGTATAATTCATGTTTTTGTTTACTATTTACTTACGACGAATCTATAATGAAAATAATACTGGGTTGAGATTTTTGCTAAGTCATATTCTACCAACATAAGCAACAGAATTTTTTTAGTCTGGTAATGTTGGTTAATCTTAAATGTTTTGAGTGATAATTTTCATAAACTAGAATATTTTTTTGAGTTTTATTTTAGCCATATTGAATTGAGTTACTCAGTATAATTCTGTTTTTATTTTTATCTTTCAACTGAAACTCCAAAACCTCTAATAAGGTTAGGTTTCTGGAGGTTAGGTTTCTGATGATTACGTTTTTGAAGGTTAGGTTTCTGGAGGTTGTTTCTAGAATTCTGATGAAAATTCTGAAAATCGAAATTACGATTTTCCGATACTACAAGATCCTCTAAACTTTATGAGTCATAAGCTGGATGAAATATAATTTTGTTTGTCTTTCGGGTTCGAAAATAAATGTTTACATAAATAAAACAAAACTAATAGTTTTACATATTTATTTTATTCTATCAATAAAGAGGTATCATTGTTTGCATAAAACATAAACGTATGGTTGACTGTAGAGACAGCTCATTTACTGGTTTAACATTGCATATTTTTTGTGACAAAATTCTTTTTATAATATAATTCAATTTTTCACAAATATTTATTATAGTAATGAACGTTTCTCTATTATATTTTATTCCTTGAAAGTAATTTTATCTTCGAGATCATCGTCTTCCCTTGTCATGGAAGATTGGCCGTAAACTCCGTTGACATAATATGAGTTTTGTCTATGCCTTCATTATTAGAAACTCGAGCTGTGTTTAAAAAAACATACACAAATTTTTGTCCGACCGGGGAAGTGAACACTAGATCACGAACAAATATTTAGCTAAATAACGTCTCCCCGTAATAGATCATTTATTCACACTGAACTGTATCACTATAGCGTTTTTAACTATGATTTCTTAGCAGCCCAATAAGGAATAAGAAAATTTATATTCCAATTACAAATTAACTTATTAAAATAAGGATCATATTTTCAGATCTATACATGTTATTAAATCAAAACAAAAATGAGTGTGGCTCATTAGGCTAAATACTTAATTATAATCTAAATATTGCTTTCAGTTCCTTAATTGCTATAAGAATACAAAAAACCATTAAAATATAGCATATTTATAAGTCGTACTGGAGAAGTAGGTATATATTCTAACTATAAGAAATACATATAAAGTAAATCAGACAAGTACTGAGATTCAAAATAACATTTTTTTTCTAAATATAAAATATTAAAAAAAGAGTGACCTAATCTTTACAATCGTCGTATTTCATAGAGAAGCCTTTGAAGACATTGTAATTAATTAATTTTAGCACCACATAATATTTACGTTGATGAATTTTATTGGTGTCAACCAAATAAGCTTTAGCACTTGTGTTATTGTGTCAACAACATTGAAAGCACCACGAATACTTAAATATTAATAAACATCCAAATGTAAGATAAACACATTTTGTCCTGAGTGGGATTCGAACCCACGACTTTTGGTGCATAGACCAGGGTCACTTCCAAATGTGCCATTACAGAAGACAATTCTAAACATTATAATATAATCTCAAAACATAAGTGTCACTGCCAAATGAAATTACGTAAAAAATACACTATTTACTTATAAAAAAAGTTACATAATTTTAAAACCGTACTCCGATAAATGAATGCGACCGGAATTACTTGAGTTAAAAGAAATATATTAAAAAATACAAGCATTCAACAGTTTAAAAAATATTTCAAAAAGGATCTCTATTGAAAAATTATTAAAAATCTTAAAATGTGTAAAAATTAACAAGATCTTTAAGTGTGTAAGAAGACTAGATTTGATACTTAGTTAGATTGTGTTTTGTACCTTTTATGAACGAAAAAAAACATGGAAGCTTTCTCTTCATACTATCTATAAATAATCTATAATAATTAGTATAAAGAGGAAAGATTTGATTGTTTGTTTGTTTGTATTGAATAGGCTCCGAAACTACTGGACCGATTTGGAAAATTCTTTCACTGTTGGAAAGCTACTTTATCCCCGGGAGACATAGGGTACTTTTGATCCCGGAAATGTGGGGGAAAGAGGGGGATAGTTGACAAAAGAAATTACGCGATGGTAAAACCGCGGGCGGAAGGCCATCTTCAATAAAATATTGACACCAAAACTCACTAGAATAACAAACATAATGAAATGTTATGTTCTGTCGCCTAAGATCAAACAGACCGTCATTGATCGGGTCTTTTGAAGCCACGCCCACTACGGTACCGTTTTTTGTTGCGTCATATAAAAGCATTAGCTTAAATGTTTTTTCGGAGGAGAATGTGTTTAAATGTACCATAACATAACCGCAGGCTAGTTACACCTGGGACTCGAGACTAAACCGTCCACTACCCACTTAACACCCCTGGTTCCTGATTTGGGACGAGCCGGTGCCAGCCTTGTGGCTATTGACCTGCCCAGCACATCCCATTAGAATTGCTTCCATGTATTTTTCGTTCACCGGAACCATTCAGTTACATATGTCTTAACTAATATATATTTAGAAGCACCGCAGATCAACATGTACTAAGATTCGACATAGTCGTATCATTGGCGATCTTCCCATCCTTATTTATATAAGCATTTAATCCCCCACGCTTCAGCTTATTAGCACTAAAGTACAGTTTCTCGAGTCCATTGCTCTTATGCGGCATGGCGTACCTTAGTTTCTCCCAGAACCAAGGGTCCCCCCACTTTAAATAAGTATTGGTGGTAATGTATGCACGTAATTCAGCGTTCATTTCAGATTGGTCTGGTATTTCGCCTAAAACGACCACTAATATACGAGCCCGTCTTTCCTTCTGAGCTCTCAAATGAGCTACACTAAACTCCATGGAAGCCCAGGTAGATTTCAAGAAGTTCTCTGATAGAACAATAATAGTCCTTCTAGATTGTTCCACTGATCTTGCTATTTGAGCTGGAATCATATCTCCGATGATCCAGTCTCTATAATGAACACATAGTTTGAACTTGTGTTCTCCCTCTAAAATAGGGACAAGAGTCTCAGAAACCCATCGAGCGTCTTCTTGAGAGAAAGAGACGAATGCATCGTACTCAGCTCCCTTGTCGATTTCTTCTTCGTGAATGAGAGAGCGACACCACCCTCTTGAGAACAGGAATAGCTTGATTTCTAGCGAGTACCTGTATGTCAGAGCTGCTATGACAGCTATAATTATACCTAAAGCAGCTAAAGTGCTTCCGATTAAAGTGGCTCGTTGGACATCGCATAATCTCGCAGAGTCCACATTCCATAATGGTTCTCCACCGCTACATATAACATTATCTCTATCTTTAATATTACGTGCGAACTTCTGCATATCGGAAACGTGGTCAAGATGAGAGCAGTCGCAAGTGAACGGATTGTTAGCAAGATACAGTGTTATGTTGGAAGTTAGTAAATCTAGCGGGATGGAAGTTAAGTCATTATTAGATAAATCTAGGCTTTTTATGTTTTTAAGGAGGTCCATAGATGGAACTCTCTTCAGACCAGCTCCAGTTAGGTTAAGAGCAGTTACATGGGGAGGTAAAGAGAGGGAATTGACCTGGTGTAATCTGAGATATGTTTGGGAGAGGGATAGATTTCCAGGGTCAGGGTATGTAGTAGGTTCACTAGTGCAGTCCAGTTCGATGGCCATGGTGGTTGGTCGCATGGTGCAGGAACATGTTGAAGGGCAGTCAGTAGGCCGGAGAGGGCAGGTGAGGGCAGAGGAGGGCAGGTCCCGTATGCGCTGTGAGGCCAGTGAGGGCGGTGAGGCGCAGCGGGCGTCGCCCGGTTCGAGGCGCGGTTCAGCCACGTTGGGCTTGTCGCCTTCTAAGCGCTTGATGAACGTGTATAGGTGGCAGTCGCAACTGGAAATATAAAAAAAGTACGGATTAATTTTTATTAGATATTAATAAATAGATTTCGTTTTAAGTTGATAATTGGGTTCATAACGTATAATATATCGTATCATGCAACCTTTTTTTACGGCTCGTAAGTCAATATATTAGTTCTTTAGTAATAATAAATTAATAAAAAATAAATAATAAATGTGGTAGGCCTCCTACAAAGTGGACCGATGATCTCATAAAGATCGCCGGAATCCACTGGATGCGGGTGGCGCAGGACCGAGCGGTTTGGAGGTCCTTGGGGGAGGCCTATGTCCAGCAGTGGACGTCGTTTGGCTGAAAATATGATGATGATGATGATGAAATAATAAATTATACTTTATTTTTGTTTTAAGTGTAAGCAAATAGATCAGTTATCGTGTTTGCTATTTTTAACTTGCAGGCGTTTTGTGATAAAATCATGTTTCAATAACTTTTCGAACTTTGAGATAGTCCTAGAAGTAGCGTTTACTAGCAATTAATTACATTTACTCCCCGGTGAATTAAAATTGATTGGCCAAGTGGGTGCACCATCAGTACCTCGGTACTCAATAAAATTCAATTTATTTTTCATTCAAAGAATCCTGAAGAGTTTGTAACCTTGGCGGTCATGCTCGCTAAAATGTGCTTGGGGTGGTGGCGTTATGTGTCGGGTGGTTACATTCCCTCTAATATGGTTGAGTGAAATTATGGCTGGCACATACGTCATACTTGTGCTGCAGGTGCCACCTTTGGGCACTGGTCTTCCAGGGCTCACGGATTTTTCTAGATTATAGTCTCATTCTTATACTTTATAGGTACTGTATGGCTTGGTATTCTAAAACTAATCAGTAATTGTAACAAACAAATTGTAAACAAACATGGCGATGGAAAAGAGTAACTGTCGAGTTTCTTGCCGGTTCTTCTCGGCAGATGACTGCATTCCGAAGCCGGTGGTAGAGTCACTCTGTAATTGACGATTCATAAATACTTGATACAAGTTTACATGAATAAAGAATATTTTGATTTTGATTTTTGTACAGTAACTGGTAACTAGTTAGGAACTGTTTACACCACTGCTCTACTTAATACCTACTTATCACTCCTATCCTCACCTGAAAGGGTTGTCATCCAGCAGCATAACATTGTCGTTGTGGTCCTGTGGCGGCACGCCGCGCAGTGACGGCATCAAGTCAACGCGCGCGATGCGGTTGTGGCGTAAGTCCACCGTCAGGTTTGAGCCGAGGAACTGCATATCCGCTTGCTGGGGGAGGAATTGATAACTAGTTAGTAGATAGAAATCGCATTCGCTTTTCAATATACTGTAACACACACACATCCCACAAACACCCAGCCCGATACACATATTTGTTCACGCACACTAATTTTAGTATTGTGCGGGAATCGAACCCGCGACCTCTGTGTGTAATGTTTTTGCTATGTAATTATGACCTGTTTAGGTAATTATAGTATCTCTCACTGCTTTATATTTTACTAGCGGCCGCCCGCGGTTTCACCCGCGTGGTTCCCGTTCCCGTGGGAATTGATCAAAATCCTTTCTTAGCGGATGCCTACGTCATAACATCTTCCTGCATGCCAAATTTCAGCCCGTTCAGCCCGATCCGTCCAGTGGTTTGGGCTGTGCGTTGATATCTATCTATGTCAGTCAGTCACCTTTGAGTTTTATATATCGCACACCCGGTAAAAAACTGTCATAACACAAAAACAGGCAAATCTCACCCCTTGCAGTAAAATATTATTTTACTGCAAAAAGTGAGATTATAAAAATATTATTTTACTGCAAAAAGTGAGATTATAAAAATATTATTTTACTGAAAAAAGTGAGACCTGGCTTGCCTCTACGTTATGACAGCTTTTTAGCGGGTGTGCGATTATGTCGTCAATTATTATTAAGTAACAAAATTACTCTACCAGATTTGCCTTTTTTTATGTTATGACAGTTTTTTACCGGGTGTGCGATATATATATAGATAACACATACATACGAGTATATACGATGTTGTCTAGTATATAAACTATCCACGAGAGTTGGTATAGTGTTGTTGACTGACCGTGAGCTCGGTGAAGTTGTTCCGGGACAGATCCAAGAGGCGCAGGTTGTGCACCAGCTGCCAGTGCCAGTCGCTGAACATCTGCGGACACACGGACAAACGATTAACACACAATAATGTCCTCCTAGCTGAGTATTCTGCTGCGTCACCCAATCTTCACAATAAATAAATAATAAATAAATATCTCTGGACATTATTCACACAGCGCCATCTAGCCCCAAACTAAGCATTAGCTTGTGCTATGGGTGCTAGACAACGGATAAACATTACTTAAATACTTTTTTTTTTGTAAATACATACATATTATACATAGAAACACCCAGACCGATACAAACAGACATGTTCATGCACACAAATGTTTGTACCGTGCGGGGATCGAACCCGTTACCTCTGGTGTAATAGCCGACTTCTCGACTATTACACCAAATGGCTCGTCTAATCACGAACAATCAACGAACTAACGCATAATGTTTATTTATTTACTAAGGTACACAGGTTACAGTCGGTAATGTGAGTGAAAGAATAGCATTTCGGTAAAGACTAGACAATAACCTAAAATTAGTGTACACATCATGTTTGGGTGAAAAGATGTTAAACAAGATTAACAATATTAATTAAAAAACAATGTATGGAAAGTAAAGAAATAGGGCGAATAACACACTACTACTTGCGAGGTCGAGGATGTTTTCTCCCCCAGGATCTGTGAAAATACACAGTGAGTGCGCTAAAACAGGTGCACTCCCTATTCTCTTACTCTCTTACTCTTAGCACGGTGGGACAGCGTGACACGACTGAAGAGAGACCAGGCGCGGGACCGGGGCTTTACGTACACGTTTGGCACGAGGGTGTTTAACAAGTTGAATTTAGATGTGACTCTTTACAACCGCCACCGTGGAACAGTGGAAAAGCCGCTCGGGTATAAAATCCGGAGGTCGTGGGTTCGATTTCCGTCTTGGGTCTGGTTGATGGTAGGGCTTTTTCAGAGTCCGACTGGCTAGCTACCACCCCCACAGGTGAAATCTGCCGCCATAACAGCTCTGGCTGTGTTCCGGCAGTATTAATGTGGGAGCCAGTACACTTGAAATCAAAGGCTCGAAGATCAGATGAGTCTACAGTCTGCCAGCACATTGAGCGAAGCTAGGTGAGGTATCCCTCAGTGGAATAGGCCGCAGTGGCCGCTTACCATCAGGTGGGCTGCGTGCCTGTCTGCCAACTGACGTGGTATAAAAAAAAACTCTTTACAAAATCATTTATATGCAAGTACTATGTATTGACGGCATAAAAAATTGTGGCCTTTGAAATGTTAGAAATATTGTTATTGTATTTTTAACTCGAAGCGCTCGTGGCGCAGCTGTGACAGTGGTTCGTTAGCGATAACGAAAGTCAAGCTACCTACGCTGCGGTCGGTTAATGGATGGGTGACCATTCTGACCATATTTAGTGACATTAATTTCGAGCGTCTCCGTGCTTCGGAAGGCACGTTAAGCTGTTGGTCCCGGCTGATTTTTACTATAATGTAAATATTAGTCGTCAAGCCTAGTCAGAGGCCATCTGGCGGCTAGATAACATCTGACATTAAGGTTGGTCACTTGCCTTACGCACCCCTCCACCAACCCGCACTAGGCCAGCGTGGTGGAGTATGGCCCACACTTTCTCACAATTGAGATAAGGCCTGTGTCCCAGCAGTGGGAACGTATATAGGCTGATGATGATGATGATTTTTAACTCTTCCAACTCGAATGGTGGCCAATCCCTGCTTAAGGCTATTTTTATCAATCGGTTATTAAGGTGGTAGTGTGGTGGGTACCTCGCTGATGTGGTTCCCGGCGAGCACGAGCGTGCGCAGGCGCAGCAGCTCGGCGAACGGCGACGCCTGCTCCAGCGACATGTACATCGCCGACACACCAGACTGGAAACAAACAAAAACACGTCAAACTGTTATATATTTAACAGTGAAAGAATTTTCCAAATCGGTTCAGTATTTTCGGAGCCTATTCAATACAAACAAACAAACAAAGAATCAAATCTTTCCTCTTTATAATTATAATATTAGATATGAATTGTTTAAGTAGGTATTGTACTTACATCCTGCCTAAGCGTGAGCTGGTTGTCGGCGAGCGAGGCGTGCCTCAAGTTGCTGGCGCCCTGCAGCGCGTCAGCCGCGATGGCCTGCAGCCGGTTGCGGTCCACTGAGAATGACACCAGCTTCGTCAGGCCGGAGAACAGCTGACTGGAACGAGAGAACACAAGATAGAGTTAAAATTTTGAAAGTGAAAAAGAAAAAAACATTTATTAGGCGTAAAGTAAAGTTTATCTATACAAATAAGAATCTTACCAGCCTTATGGCTATTTTAACCAGCCCATCCCCGTGTACCCCGACTTAAGAGGTCTCAAGTTTAGGTGGGCGGGCCACTTAAATAATTAGGTGACCCCAGACTTGTCTCGGGCGGCAATGCGGGCGTTGGGGAGCTACCCCCACAAGTGCCCTACTGCCCCTCCGTGGCTACGCCCATGCCTAGTACGCCCATGCTTAGTAGCAGACGTTTGTAGGCTGTAGCAGACGTCTGTAGCCTGTAGTAGACGTCTGTAGCCTGAAGCAGACGTTTGTAGGCTGTAGCAGACGTCTGTAGCCTGTAGCAGACGTCTGTAGCCTTTAGAAGACGTCTGTAGCCTGTAGCAGACGTCTGTAGCCTGTAGCAGACGTCTGTAGCCTGTAGCAGACGACTGTAGCCTGTAGCAGACGTCTGTAGCCTGTAAAAGACGTTTGTAGCCTGTAGCAGATGTCAGTACTCACGGCGGCAGCTGCGTCAGCCTGTTGTCGTCGAGCGTCAGCGTCTCGAGTGCGGCGAGCGAGTGGAGCGTAGTCAGCAGCTTCAGCTTGTTCCCGCGCAGGTCCAGGTGCCTCAGCTGACGCAGGCTGAGGAACAGGCCCGCGGGGAGAGAGGACAGGCCGGAGTTGGTGATGTTCAGGACTTCTAGCGCCTGGAATGTTACGTTCATTATAAAAAAGTATACTGCTGTATGTAGGCTCCCTCCCTGCGCCACTCGCATACAGTGGATTCCTATCTTTTCTAGGTCATTGTTCAATCTTGTGGAGGGGGGAGGTGAGGGGGCTCCTTAAAAGAGTGATTCAATCATTGGTTTCAGATCTGCGCCACTCGCATACAGTGGATTCCCGCGATCTTTTCTATGTCATTGTTCAATCTTGTGGGGAGGGGGGCTTCTTAACCAATCTTAAAGAGTGATTCAATCATTGGTTTCAGAATGTTGAACTGACCGACTGTTGTACGTACCCCAGATCATGTCGATCCATTGCGATGTGAAAAAATGGATTAAAAACATTTTTGAACTAAACCATTATCCCAACATAAGTAGCCTATAATAGACATAGGGTTATGTCTGTTTATAAGTTAACAACAACTAACCGTGGCCTGGTCGAGCAGGTCCCCCGGCAGAGGGGCCAAGCGGCAGTACTCTATCACGACGGTCTTCAGCGACGGCAGCGCCAGCGAGCGGTTGCCGAACTGCAGCACGGCTTGGTTGTACTTCATCACCAGCTGAGGAATGAGATTTCACGTTAATGTCTATTGTAGTTTCATTTCAAAGTAAAGTAAAGGTAAAATAAGGGTTAAGTAAAGGAAAATTAAAGGTAAAGTAGAGTTAAAGTACCTAAAGGTAAAGTAAAAGAAAGTTAAAATCAAAGTAAAAGCAAAGTGATGGCAATTTTCTACCATTATATTCAACCATATTCCATGCGTAAACCTTTTTTTTAATTTTTTTAATGGTATAGCGGGTAGACTAGCATGCGGCACACCTGATGGAAAGTGACTACCGCCGCTCATAGACATCTGCAGATCAGGTGGAATCACAGATGCGCGGACATTACACTATATTTTGTCTTACATGCAAAGTTTAGAGTATGTAACTTTGTATCAACAATATGTTAGCACGTGTGTGTATATTTTTACGCTATCTTCACATTATCTCACCTGCTCAAAGTGCTCCAACCCAGCGAAGGCTGTGCCGTGGATCGTAGCGATGTGCGTGGCGACGAGCGTGAGGCTGCGCAGGAGTGGCGCGTGCTCGAACACGCGCGCCGGCAGCGCGGGGAACGGGTTCTGGGACAGGTCAAGCGTCGCCACGTTGTCCAGACCTAGGGAGATGCAGAATAATGATTAGTTCATATAGGCAGATCACTTTGACTTGCACTTTGCACTTTTGAATCGTTGAGTGAGGAGCTACAGCTCGGCTAATCCTTTACGATCAGTCAACTACCAAACCCACCCTGACTAAACCAGAAAAAAAACAACTTCCAGGTGGTAGGTTCCTGTTCTGGGCCGTCTAAGTTGGTACCACCGCAGTGCTAGATATTTTCCCGTGAAATAGGAGTGTGTCAAGCACTTCTGAGGTTCGGGGAAAGGGCTAGTGAAATTACTGGGTATATGAGACCTAATAATTGTCGTCTCGGTGTAGCGGGCGCAGGGCGGTGCCGGACAGTAACTGCTTAGTGACTGTTTGGCACTGAACTGTCTAAAGACAAACGTGGCGACCATCAGGTGTACGATCAGCTCGTCTTGTTACACATTGCAATAAAAAAATCTATAACTTACCAATAAACGCATCAGGCGTGATCTCCTGTATCTCGTTGCCGAATAGATGCAGGCCGGTGGCGTGACGCAGATGCGCGAACGCGCCGCGCGGGAGACGCGAGATGTTGCTGAGGGACAGCTCCACCAGGCGGAGAGATGCGGCAGGTGCGAGAAGCGCCGCCTGGGGAAACATACCGGTAAGTGACGAGCTATAGGTTATAAATAATTGTTATTAAAACAGCTAGAGTGTTGGGGCATCTTTTACTCGAATCATTCACTCGTCATTGAAGTAAGTACCCACCACCTTACATATGATCACAGTGGAATAGCTCTGAGGAACTGTTATGCTGTGCCTGTGTCGTACTACCCACTAAACACCCCTGGTTTCTTATTTTCACCCAAAAGGGCCGAGCCGGTGGGCTTTTGGGTGAAAATAAGAAGGTGCCTTTTGGCAACTAACCGGCCTATCCCTGAACCACTTCCGCTTGCCAAAGGTTACAGTCCTTAAAAGCATTCTCCGGAAGCTTGAGCACCATACTCGTGGTCAAAGAAGAAAACCAAATAGGTACTCCAGACAACTATTATTACTAGGTAACTAAATGAAATGTTTTTGATTACTGTAGTCTGGATTCTGCAATACAAGTTTATGCTGAGTGCAAAAACCGCGAGATATTAAAGCCTTTCTGGAATTAAATAAAATTATTTATGAACCTCTTCCTCGGTCTGCTCGGTGAGGGTGAGGTTGGCGTCGCGGACTCTGAAGTCCTGCAGCGCCGGCAGCGAGCGCACCAGCGCCCACGGCACGCGCGTTAGCCTGCCTGCAAACACACAGTCAGCATCAACATAGTTAACATAGTTTAATACCAGGTGGTAGGTTCCTGTACTGGGCCGTCTAGGTGGGTACCACCGCAGTGCCAGATATTTACCCGTGAAATAGAAGTGTGTCAAGCACTTCTGTGTTTCGGGGAAAGGGCACTGAAGCTAGTGAAATTACCTACTGGGTATATCAGACCTAATAACTGTCGTCTCGGTGTAGCGGGCGCAGGGCGGTGCCAGACAGTAACTCTGCTTAAGTTACTGTTTGGCACTGAACTGTCTAAGGGCAGACGTGGCACTTATACCATCAGGTGTAGGTACGAAATGCTCGTCTTGTTACACATTGCATTAAAAAAAAACTTAACACTGTCACAACAACCTCTACCACGGAGATATAGAGTCCGGCAAACATCTTGACACTTGTTCCACGGAGTGGGGGAAATTTCGCGCAGTGCACTTGCGCGTGACCAATAGCGCGCGCGAATCTCCCGAACGCCCGCGCGCGCTATTGGTCAGAAGTATGCTTCTGACCAATAGTGCGCAGGTTGTCAAAATTCGTGTTCTGCGCAATCCCCACCCAATATTCAAGAAATTTGACGGAGCCTTTATGCTCAATAATTTGCGCGTGCGTGTTAGTGTGTTTGTGAGGGTCAGTGGCGTAAGGCAAGTAGGCAAAATGCCACGGGATCCCCAGCCGGAAGGGGCCCCCGGTCAGAGGAGAATCCCAACTCCCAACATTTATCTAGAGCCCCCCCCCGAAATCCGATGAATTTGCCACGGGCCTCGAACGGTATAGTTACGCCACTGGTGAGGGCGTGAGTGTAAGTGATTGAGTAATGTATGTGTTTGTGTGAGTGTGTTTATAAGGGTGTGTATCTGTGAGTGTAAGTGTGAGTGCGACTATTTATAAAACCTTACCAGCTTCAGTAATCATGAGCATAGTCACTTCCTCCATTCCCCCCGCGAGCCCCTCTGCAACCTCCCCCTGCGGGTCGACGAGCGCGACGGAGCGGGCTGCGCGGGCGCCGAGCCGGCCCAGCGCGGCGGTGAGCGTGCGAGGGAGATGGCAGGAACGGATGCTCACGCTGGAGAGAGTGCCTGTGGAGAGGGGGAGGAAGGGGATGGAGGAGGGGTCGAGGTCGCCTCTCTGCAACAGATGATGGTAAGATAAGATATAGAGTAAAGTTTGACCACCTCCGTGGAACAGTGGCTAAGCCGCTCGGGTATAAAAACCCGGAGGTCGTGGGTTCGATTCCCGCCATGGGTCTGGTGGATGGTAGGGCTTTTTCACAGTCCGACTGGCTAGCTACCACCCCTACAGGTGAAATCTGCCGCCATAACAGCTCTGGCTGTGTTCCGGCAGTATTAATGTAGGAGCCAGTACACTTGAAATCAGAGACTCGAAGATCAGATGAGCCTACAGTCTGGCAGCACATTGAGCGACGCTTCCAGGTGAATTGCCCTCAATGGAATAAGCAACAGTGGCCGCTTACAATCAGGTGGACTGCGTGTCTGCCTGACAACTGATTGGAACCCATACGGCCTTACCTCTGACTTTAATCACAGCGAAATAATTTATGTATGTACAATGTACTGTATTTACATAATTATATTATGTACAATAAATACTACAACAAAAATATGGGCACAAACACAACTTTCTCACCTTACACTCAATCCGAGCATAGTCGTTGGGTAGCGACCTGATCTTGAAGGTGGAGTTGCCCACGTCGCACGTGTACTCCCAGTCCCCCTCCCCCGGCCCGCAGCGACACCCCGCCGGGCACGCCACCGACAGCTTCGCGCCGCTTCGCTCGCTCGCTCCGCTCAGACCGCGCGCTTCGGTCAGACCGCTCGCTTCGCTTAGTGCGCTCGGCTCGTCAGCGGCGGCGAGCGCGAGCGTCAGCGCGTATAGCAGTAAGCGCATTGCTACCTTTTGTTATACATCTGAAACAATTAGAGAACAGTATTTAGAATTGTCAATAAGATCTTCTTCCTCGAATCCTACACAAATGTAGCTGCAGGTGTAGCTAGCCTGCGGTTATTGTGCCTAAACGCATTCTCCTCCGAACAGAAGGTGATGTTTGTTGATTGGTTTCAAGTTTGGAAGATTTAGGTTTCTTATCACACAAAATTATTGCCACGTGTTGTTGCAGGATGTTTTAATAGTCATTTTAAATTAAATATAAGTTTGATTATAATGTCATCTTCCACAGTGCAATTGGCGTGAGAAATAAACGTTGAATGACGTCGCTGCATTTCTATGCAACGGGCCGGTAATTGCGTAAACTAATAACAAACAACCTGCTCACATTGCCTGTTCTACTCAGGGGGCTTCACCGGCCCTGAGCTAAGTGAATGATATATGTATTTTCCTACGCTAAACTATTAGCTAGTATGGAGAAAATTTATTCCTAATTAGGATTTACAGAAATCGAACCCAGAATCTCAGGCGCAGTCTAAGCATTGCGAATTTGCGACATCGAGGCGATCAAAGAAGGAACCTCTAATTAAATATTAAATTAAAAAAGAAACTATTTTATAAGAATTATTGACACAGCAGCGCCATTTCAATAAAAATGGCTACAAACTAACTAAGTTCATTCATTAATTGAAATGGTTTTAGAATTTATTGAATTTAGGCTCGTTAAGACCAATTTATTATCGAGCTTCGTCATCAATATAATTATACTTAAGTAGGTACCACCTATTAACTTAATTTGAAAAAAAAAAACGAATACCTATTGTAGACACTATGTAACACGCAGTGTTCCCACTTCAGCACTAAGTTTAAAAATAATTAATACATTTTCATTATCATTTCCAATATTACAATGCACAATGTGATTATTCTAACGGAAGTGATAAATCAATAGTCACATTTCCGGTTGATCAGAAATATAAAATCAATTTATAAAATACGCCCACTTCAATCCTGTTTCCGGCAAAAATATATTTTTATTGGTATTTGGCCGGATAACAGATATACTTAATTTGCGTTATTCTCTAGTGTTTAATGTTGGTTACTCGGTTAGGTATAAAACCCGAAGGCCGCTGGTTCGAATTTACGAATAAGTCCATTGGTGTACAATATGTTAGCCCATTTGGGCTTCCAAATTCCAATACTTCAGTTTCACTCACTAGACGGAGCGTAGTTAAGCTTTAATAAGTCATACGTGCGTATTAAAAGCTAAAATCTTCTGTAAGTAGGGCGGTGCTTTCCGGTCGAGCCGGCCGCGGCTTATTGCCACTGACAAACAGGAACTGTCTGCAGTGTGGCTCCACCACGTCAAACTTACTTTTAAAATAGATCATAATACCTATTAATAAAATGTTATCTAACTTTAATATTAAAAGTCATTAGAAACCTCTACGATCTTACTAATTAACGTTCTATCCTCATTAGATAATAAATAAATAATTAAATATCCTTTTGACATTATAATTACATAGAGTTATTCCGGTTGGATCCCCTGATCTGATCCCCTGCCGATTATTATTATGTTTTAATTCCCGATTGATCCACCGCAAAATATGTCATTCCGGTCTGATCCCCTTAGTCTTTTTTACAGGCAAGTACAGTCAATAGAAAAACAGTTGTTAATGTAAATAATATTTTGTTTTATTTGTTTAAGTGTTTAAAATCATCACAGATAATTAGACTAATCGACTTTCTACTTGGACAAACCTTAATAATAATAAAATAACAAAAGATTTGACCATCTTAACTACATATCAAAAATATTACTTAAAATTACGATTGAAAATCATCACAGACAATTAGACCATTTGTGTTTTTATTTCAAAAAACCTAAATAATAATAATAAAAGATTTTTACTATCTTAAAAATATAAAAAAAAATACTTATTAAGCAGAACTTAAAATTATTACGATATAAAATCATCACAGACAATCAGACATTCGGACTTTTGATTTGGACAGATACCTAAAAAAGACAATTTGATCTGAATTTATACTTAAGCTAAATTAAAAGTGATTTAATTTTATTATGCTTGATACTGTTCTTAACGTTTCCGTTATATTTATTTATTTGAAACTTTATAAAATAATATTCAGTTACAACAATATGTTTTGTTGCTGACTGTTCCAAAAATATGTTAATAGATAACTGGGGTATCCAACCGGAATATAAAATTTAAATTTATTTGTGATACCCTGCACGGTGGATCAAAGTGGAATAGAAAATATAAATTGATCCCCCAGGGTATCAAATACGGGGTATCCAACCGGAATAACTCAATAATTACAATATTCATCACCTTTCATTTAGTGGGTTCGATTCCCGCCTTGAGTCTGGTTGGTGGTAGGGCTTTTCCAGAGTCCGACGGCTAGCTATTGGTAGCGGTGGTAGGAGTGCCCACAGGTGAAATCTGCCGCCATAACAGCTCTGGCTGTGTTCCGGCTGTTTCCGGCAATATTAATAAACTCTTGTAAATTATCAAAAATGTGTCAATTCGTAAACATTTACCCTCTACTTTATTTACAAATAGTGTAGAAAGAGAGGGCTATACCGATCCACGCGTGCAAATAAAAGAGACGACACCATGTCTCCTAATTCGCATAGTAAACAATGGACATTGTTTTGTTTGGACTGCGCAGGCGGTTATCTTTTGTCATCGCGCTGAATGTCGGAGGTCAGCGATAAGTTGTATTGATGGAGGCCGTCAAACCAGTCGCGAGGGGATTACCAATATGACGACAAATTATACTTTTACTATGGGAAAAAACCAGTGATTTATGTTTTTATTCTTAAAAATTTAAAAATAGTTTTAATTCCGCCAACGACTACTCGTACACGACACGCAAAAAGAAATAAAAACTTTTGTTGACCTGACAGACATACTGTGAATACATAGAGTGCGTTTTATTACTCTACTAGCCTTCCGCCCGCGGCTTCGCCCGCGTGAACTATAGGACGTTATCCCGCGGGAATATCTTTATAAAATATGTGTTATTCTGATGTATAAGCTATGATATTGTAAAGTTTCATTAAAATCCATCAGTTTTTGTGTGAAAGAGTAACAAACATACAAACTTTCGCCTTTAAAATATTAGTAAGATAGTAAGATGTGTGAATACAAATAATAAAATAAAGGATAAGGTTTCATTATACTTAAAAATAAAAGCGCTCGATGGCCAGGCTGATACGTTTGCCCTATGGGGTCCCCTATATGAGTGCGAAAGTTGATAGTTCGATTTTCATTATATCGAACACGCTGTATCGATAATTCAGTACATAGTACGATGTTTTATTACATCGATGATTTGTTAGTGCGATGTAACGTTTGTGCGAAAAATCTTGTTGCGAAAAACCATACAGCGATTGCTCATTAGTTCGATAATTTATTATTTCTATAGTAAGTATGCGGCTTTAAAACGGCTACTATCATCCCTGAGATTTAATTATTAGCCTAATTTTGCATTATAGACGTTAAGAAAATTCATAAAAGCAGCCTATACAGACATTTAAATTATCGAACTAATGAGCAATCGGTGTATGGTTTTTCGCAATAAGATTTTTCGCACAAACGTTACATCGCACTAACAAATCATCGATGTAATAAAACATCGTTCTACTGAATTATCGATACAGCGTGTTCGATATAATGAAAATCGAACTATCAACTTTCGCACTCATATAGGGGACCCGCCCTATGTACTGTACAAGCCAGATTTGGGGTCGGTCGTTAGATGACTCCAGCAAACGTTTAGACATCTCACGATACAGCACGTGGGCACTTGAACCACAAGAAGGTTTAGGCTAAAATACCTACCACTGATATCAGAATACTTATTTTGCGCCTTTTGAGGTTTTCAGCAGAACCAGCCGCTGAACCAGCGTTGCAGCACTTTTACTAACTTTTATTTTCTTAATAATTCATTTATTATAAAAAAAAACTTTTACATACACATTCTAATCAGACGGTTTTTGCAATTTCATAAAAATGTTATATACCTAATTACTTTCGTTAACAATACTAATCACATTCACAACCCTGGAAAACCGACAAAAATAGCTAGTGTAGGTAGTAAATATTAAACATTGTGACAAAGCAATCAATATTTTATTGTCAACGATATTTAAATTCGTTGTTTATTGTACTTAATCTATACCCGACGGAAACGGGATGGCGTCTGAGGGCGCTCAACTTATCCATACTAAGTGCGAAGCGAAGTACGAACTGCAAGGAATGCACACCCATCGTTAGAAATGCACTATTGTGCATACAAGTATCGGATCGGACGCTATCTATTCTTGATTATAATGTATTAAAATATCAGAAAACTGCATAACTTATTAATGTAGTGATAAAATGGCGATTGTATTGATAAATATTGTAAAAGTTTTGGCGATTGAAAAGAGTAACTACTTACGAGTTTCTTGCCTGTTTTTGCTAGATAACAAACGACTCAAGCCAGTGGTAGAGTGCATAATTTAATAAAAAATATATTTGTATACCTATTCCGATGTCAATGTCAATGTTTTATGCGTGGTAGAGGCATGCTGCAGCACTACGCTCTCGCAGGGATTGGAATGGGAATTGAGCCCAGGGGGCTTATACAAGATGATCGCTTCATAGCTGGCGAATTTCGCTAAGTCCAATTTGTATGGATTTGACAGATGCCATAGAAAAGTCACGTGTTGAAAATAAGGGATTTGACATTCGCTATCGCAAATTGAGCTATTAACGAACGTCATAAATGCCGCTTGTCTAGAGGGGCAGGGCCTCAAGATAGCGTTGTCCCCCACTGATGGTCATAGCAACTTTTTTTCCCGACCAGCGGTGGACAAAAGTGTCCTTTTAGTACTGCTAGTACTATCCGTTTAGTCCTATTGAAGTTCGCTTTAAATTTAGTAGGACTAAATGCATTATTTTCTCCGTTTATTCCTACTAGTAGGACTGAGCGATAGAACTATATACGGACAGAATAGTTCTCTAACTACTAAACCTTCGAGGCCAACTGTCGAAAGACATTATTATTTATATGGACTTATATCTCGTCGACCGCTTTATGCAAAATTCGGTCCGAAACCATTATTTATTTAACCGTAACATACAATGGTATTTTTATCACAGAACTAGCAAAATATTCAAAATAGACAGTTTTATGTCTTTTTTATCGTTGGAAATTCCCAAACGGATTTAGCATATAAATAGCCATATTAAATATTAGTATTAGTTTTATTTACACGCCTCACTTTAACCACAGAATAGCCATGATTTTGTTTTTCGGATTTATATTAATAGAAAACTGCGAAAAAGTATGTGCGTAGACAACGCTACGTTAAATAGGCTGATATGATAACTACTACTTTACTACTATGTGCTCAGAATATCAACGAATTGTATGGTATAAATGTACGCACAAAATGTCAGATCGACTGCACGGACTGCACCGAATAAGATTAGGTAGCCGCTTTTTGTTATGTTTGCAAAGAGGAGTTTGATGGCTGATTCAGTGTGATAATGTGCCACCTTTGGGTCTGGTTAGCCAATCTTCTAGGTAACATGGACAAAAATGGAGAATGTATTGAAATAATTATAAAATTGTTGCAAACTTTGGAGATTGAAAAGAGTAACTTTAGAGTTTCTAGCCGGTTCTTCTCTAGATAGCAACATTCCGAAACCGGTGGTAAAGTCACTCTGTATATCTGTCGATTCTTAATAAGTCCATCTCTGAAGCTAACATGAAGAATATTTTTATTTTGAACTAGCGGCCGCCTCGCGGTTTCAACCGCGCGTAATTTCTTTTTTCAAATTTCCCCCATTCCCCCACATTACCGGGATAAAAAGTACCCTAATGTCACCCGGGAATAGTGTAGCTTTCCAACAGTGAAAGAATCATTCAAATCGGTTCAGTAGTTTCGGGGCCTATTCAATACAAACAAACAAAAATACCTACAAACAATCAAATCTTTCCTCTTTATAATAATTGTATAGATAGGTAATCTCGGGATTTAATAGGTATGACTTGACAACAGTTCATTCTTGATTTTTAGTGATGTGAGCTAATATCAGTAATATAGGTGGTATCTGTGTGTGGTGTTATGGATGGAAAGAGACATCCGTGTCTTATGAAATCATCATCAGGCATTGAGCTATGGGAGGAATTAGGAAAGACTCTACCTACACCATGAATTGAATGTCGTTTTCGTTTTGGCAAGCGTGGTTATTAACCGATGACTAGAGCTTTTGTTTTTGTATGATAATTTAGAACGTTATCATGTGAACATGTGGCGGGTATCAAATGGCACCGAAAAACAAGATAATGAATGAATGAATGAATGAATGAATGAATAAGTAGGTTTTCTGTGGGCGTATTCATACAAACATTATTTATATCATTCAACACAACACATTGATCTGACCCCAGAGTAAGTATCTATACCTAGGTACTTTGTGTTCAGTTCATGGTACCACAAATAAATACTTAAATGCAAATAAACATCCAGAAACAGCATTATCACAATGTTTTTCACATAAATGAAATGTTTGTCACGGATTCGCACATGACACATTCGCATTCTAGACCGATTCCACCTTAGTTGTCTATGTAGAATTTTAGGGATTAAATGGTCAGACCGTGTTCGGAACACTGAAGTTCTAAGATTGGCCAATGTGGGTGGCATCGAGTCTTACCTTATGCGACGACAACTCCGGTGGTGCGGGCATGTCTCCCGAATGGAAGAAGAAAGAGTAGCAAAGCGCATCTTCTACTCAGAAATTGAAGACGGCAAGCGAAAACATGGTGGCCAGCGTCTCCGCTACAAAGATGTGCTTAAAAGACACATGAAAAAGTGTGAAATTATGCAATCACTTATGTAGGAGAGGTAGGCTAGACAACGCTCTGAATGGAGGACTTTGGTTAAAACCAGAGGAGGCGCTCGTGGCGCAGCTGTGACAGTGGTTCGTTAGCGATAACGAAAGTCAAGCTACCTACGCCGCGGTCGGCTAATGGATGGGTGACCATTCTGACCATATTTAGTGACATTAATTTCGAGCGTCTCCGTGCTTCGGAAGGCACGTTAAGCTGTTGGTCCCGGCTGATATTTACTATAATGTAAATATTAGTCGTCAAGCCTAGTCAGAGGCCATTTGGCGGCTTGATAATATCTGACATTAAGGTTGGTCACTTGCCTTACGCACCCCTCCACCAACCCGCACTAGGCCAGCGTGGTGGAGTATGGCCCACACTATCTCACAATTGAGATAAGGCCTGTGTCCCAGCAGTGGGAACGTATATAGGCTGATGATGATGACATCAGTTTGAGCAGAAACGTTGCGCTGAGTTGGATGCAAAGCGTGATGAGTTGAAAGCCCGAACACCAGCGGCGATCAACTACACACATATGAACGGTGTACTCACATGCTTGCAATGTGCAAGATCGTTCAGCAATAAAATTGGCTTCGTGAGTCACATGCGGAGTCATGAACGCCAATAGCTTATAATTTTGGAAGCGGTCGCCGTGGTCGAAATCGGCCGAGGAACACACACACACACAGTAGCTCAATGGTCCCGGGTGGGACTCGAATCCACGATCCCTGATCAGCTATTAGTTATCTACGTACTAATCTGTGCCATCATAATATTACATATATGTGTGTAGTAGACCATACTATGTTTAGCAAAAACACAAAAAATATTGGTTTTGATTGACGTTTCAAAGGCGAATGTGTTCGTTAGGTTTTTATGCTATGACTGTCTCGATGGCGCATTCGGTGACCTTGCCTTATGCGCCAGGGGTCGTGGGTTCGAAATTTTTAATATTATAATAAAAAAAATGTTATTAAAGACAGCCAACAAACGTTACCCAATTCTTCTTCCTTTTCCAAGCGTTTGCATCACGCACGATCCAGGATGGATTGTTCATGACGAGCCATTTGGTGTAATGACGATTTAAATCTTTGGTGTAATGGTCGAGAAGTCGGCTATTACACCAGAGGTTGCGGGTTCGATCCCCGCACGGTACAAACATTTTGTGTGCATGAACATGTCTGTTTGTATCGGTCTGGGTGTTTCTATGTATAATATGTATGTATTTACAAAAAAAAAGTATATAAGTAATGTTTATCCGTTGTCTAGCACTCATAGCACAAGCTAATGCTTAGTTTGGGACTAGATGGCGCTGTGTGAATAATGTCCAGAGATATTTATTTATTATTTATAACGGACCAACCAAACCGACCACCTAGGTAGTCGGTTAGGAATTTTATTCCTAACGATGGATTTGGCAAGCCCAGCTATTACATTGCATCGACAGCCGTCTGACCTCCGCAACCCATAACACGGGAACTAGACAGTCTTTCTTAAGACTGGGGCATGGAGTTGCACTGAGTCCCACACACGGCTCGCCTACCCCAGGCGGGTTATGGTGCGTAAATGCATTCCCATCCACAAAAAAGAAATAAAATAAAAATATTAACGCTTTGATCTAGTGGTCTAAGTACCGGGCCGAGATCTCGAGGTCCTGGGCTCAATTCCCGGGTAGAGCTAACTTTGTGTCGTTTTTTTCGGACGAAGCTCGGGTTTGTGATCAACAATATTTGGCAAGTGTAGTGTTTAAGCAAGTACCCATCATTGTAGCGATAACTTGATTTCACGGATGGAGGCATTTGCCCTGTAGTGGGACATTATTATGCTAAATACCTACCTATTAGGGAACTGATTTTACCTCGACTCGAACTACAGTTTTGTGGAACAATCTCACTGTAGCAGTAGGTATTTCCTGATGGTTACGACTTAAAGATCTTCAAGAAATGAGCGTACATAACCTACTCTCTCTAAAAAGGCCGGCAACGCATCAGCGATCCCTCTGGTGTTGCAGATGTCCATGGGCGGCGGTGATTGCTTACCATCAGGCGACCCGTGGCTCGTTTGGTGTGATGATGTGTGGTACGGTCAACGGCACATCACGGTAAACACTTGCAGTTCGATAATAGCACTTATGCCCCCGACATAAGAGTGGTACAAAGTCCAAAGTGTATTTGTCTGACGTGCTTTTCTGCTACTTTTATGTGATACCTACATAGGTAAAGTAAAGTATCAGACTATATTCCCCACTCTAGGGCAAAGGCATTCTTGAAATCAAGTTTTCGTTACAATAATGAGTACTGGCTTAATCACCACGCTTGCCAAATGCAGATCGGTGATCACAAACCCGAGCTGTGTCCAAAAAATCCGACACGAAGTTAGCTCAGCTCGACCCGGGGATTGAACCCAGGACCTCGAGATCTCAGCCCGATACTTAAACCACTAGACCATCGAAGATGATACTTACGGATATAATGTTGACGAGCTTTACAAACATGCTAGAGCTGTAGAGGTCGCGGGTTAAATCTTTACATAATAAATGTACAAGTGTGAGTTAACTGCTACCACATGTTGACATTGTTATGCAAAAATACAAATGTGTTCATATTTGTGGGGAATTTTACGTACTAGCTAAGTCATTGGTTGGAGATCGTACATTTTGTTCAAAGTTTTTCTGTTCTGCCGAAAAGTAGGTATGTGCGTAGATTGTACTTATAATATCTCGTAGATCGTTCATTTGGTTCAAAGTTCGAGACATCTTTTTTAATATAGGTTAAACTTAAGACGTAACACATTGCAAGGAGGACTGACGGCCGTTGGGGCGGAAAGGTCCTCGAGTTGTGGCCACGTACTGGGAAACGCAGCCGTCGTAGGCCTTCCACAAGGTGGACCGAATACCGATGATCTCATAAAGATCGCCGGAATCCACTGGATGCGGGTGGCGCAGGACCGATCGGTTTGGAGATCCTTGGGGGAGGCCTATGTCCAGCAATGGACGTCGTTTGGCTGAAATGATGAATAAGTAAGTTAGCAGACAGGCACACTCACTTGTCTGCTCAGCTAAAGGGAAGCGGCCACTGCGGCCTATTCCATTGAGACTATCAGGAAGCGTCGCTCAATGTGCTGTCCTACTACTGTAGTCTCCTCTTTTTTTTCTGGAGGGGAATGCTTTTACGCACCATAACTCGTCTGGGGTAGGCGAGCCGTGTGTGGGACTCGTGCAATCCCTGCCCCAGTCTTTATAAAGACTGGTGCACGGAGAATACCCACTAAGCCCCCCCGCGCTCCTGCATCGCCGTCGGCAGCGTCTCTGAGCTAGGACAGACCCTGACAACCAGAGACACCGCAGGGCGACCTGCCCGCCTCTTACAGAGCGGGCCTCGCTTGCCTCCCCCCGGCGGAGGGAGGAGGCTGGACAGCAACGGCCGAGAGCGCCTGGTCGTTGCCACCCGTCGGGAGCTGTGGCCTGTGTAATGCAGGAGGAGGTGTTACTGTAGTCTCCTGCTCCTCTGATAAAAAACCCTTCATTTCAACTGTACTTACTGGTTCCTGGACTGCATTAATACGCCGGACGGAACACAGCCAGAGCGATTATGGCGGCAGATTTCACCTGTGGGTGGGGTAGCTACTGGCTAGCCAGTCGGACTCTGAAAAATTCCTACCAACAACCAGACCCAAGGCGGAAATCGAACCCACGACCTCCAGGTTTTTATACCCGAGCGTCTTAGCCACTGTTCCACGGAGGTGGTCAATTATGGCTGATAATATACTTCTGTGAAATTCTCATCTGTGTGGAGCTATGGTAGCTTAGTGATTACAAACGTCGCTTCACAAGCGTAAGTTCGTTGGTTCGAGTCTCGGCGCACACTTACACATTTTTCAGCAACCGTGCAGCTGGTCAAAGGTCAACATCATTGTATTGTTACAATGATGGGTACTGGCTGAATCATTACATAACCGCAGGCTAGCTAGACCTGCGGCCGTGTGTGGGAATCGAGACTGAAGCGTCGACTACCCACTAAACTCCCCCGGTTCCCCTTCACACCCGATTGGGACGAGCCGTCTAATGGTTGTAGTACTGAGCTACGAGCCGAGAGGTCCTGGGTTCAATTCCCGGGTGGAGCATCATTTATGTAGCTTTTTTTGGCCACACTCTGTTTTATGATCATCAAAATCAATCCGCACGTCTTGTCAAGCGTTGAGAATAAGCCAGTACCTACCTACCTATAATTGGAACGATGACTTGTTTTTAATTATTTTTAAATTTAATTAACTGCCTCCGTGGTAGGTACAGTGGTTAGAGCGTTGGGCTCTAAAACCCGGTTCGAATCCCGTGGGGAGCATCCCCTTTGTGTGATTGTTTCCAATTAACAAAACTATTATTAAGAACTGTTATTTACATACGTCATAATTAGTTTGCAAAATTAAAAACACTAACTTTAAAGAGATTACTTAACAGTTAGTAACGCTACAAATCAGTGAGCACAAAATTATAAATACCGTTTTGGGCGCCTCTCCTTGTCTTTTGACCTCGGTTAATAAAACAACTATCACAGTCACAATTCACAACACAGCCCACACACACCATGGACGAATTAATCCTTTTTGATGCACACAATCGGAAACAAACACTTGAAAACAATATTTTTGCACGAAATCACAGAAAGAAGTCCATACATTTGGATGTTCTCCTAAATACTGTCTGCATGTCTGTCGCGCATTCACAATCACAACACGGATCTATTCAATTTAAAAACATTTATAACCGTAGACCGTAACACTATAGGCTTAACAGTCAAATTTCATTGAAGACGAAAAAATTAACATTCTTTGCGAGTAACAGGTATAAGCTGTCTCGCTCGCGCGCGGTTGCGAAAACCGCTGTCTCTGTCACACGCTTGTTTTAATAAGCATTGCGCTGCGCATACGCAAGACGCAAGTCAGTAGCATACTACTGTCTGCTGTTAGATTTTGAACTTTATTGCTAAGATAATTGTGACGTTTTGTTTACCGTTTCTTTGCAAAGTCTTAGAACGAATTGTATGACGTCAGTGTTTCTTCTTAGAAGTTGTAATGTAACATCAGTGTGTAATTTTTAAAGATAATTTTATTTTTGGACACCATTACTTATTGTAATGGTTGAAATACATTTTCTTTCTATAAGCTCATCTACATAGAAATAAACACCCAGACCGATGCGATGCAAACTGACATATTCATGCAGTCTCACAATTTGTACCGTTCGGGGATCGAATCCGCGACCTCTGGTGTAATAGTCCCTTTCAAAACCTTTACAACAAAGTGTCAAAAAGTACCTACCATACATGGAGTTATTTAGCTAAAGAGTACCTACTACGAGTCTACGATGTTGATTCTTGAAAGCTTTTTGTTAGATAGACTTTTTGTGATTCTAATATAAATACCTAGATATAATTGATGATCGAAACATCCCATCAATGTGTATTCAAAATGAGTGTTCAAAGTTTGCATTTTTTTGATAACAAAGTTTTACCACTTGCACGCGCTGTTCAGTCGTGTAACTTGCCATTGTGATTTGGCATGGGTGATGGACGGAAGATTTGACAAATGTCACCAGGACAGGATGGCTGCCACGGGCCGCCAAAATCTACCCGTCCTTATTGAAAAACCCTTTATATCGTTGGTAGTAAAAGAGCTTCTTCCCGCTGCCAAAACCATGCCCCTTCCCAATTATTGAGCTCTGAAGACCTTACTCACCGACAGAAACAGCACAACAGTTACTCAGGTTTTTTTTATATTATAGGGGGGCAAACGAGCAAGTTGGTCACCTGATGATAAGTGATCACCGCGCCCATAAGCACCCGAGACCCCCTTGGGGTCGCAGGCGCGTTGCCTGCCTTATAAGAGACGACAGTTAGGTCTCATATACCCAGTAATTTCTTTAGCTTCAGTGCCCTTTCCCCGAAACACAGAATAAGCTAATATAAAACTTTCAGAATTCTATTTTAACCACTCAACGCCGAACCGGCACTCGGGTGCCGCATAACAATAGATTTTCTATTGTGTCTAGTAATCCGGGGCTAGAAGGATTAAAATATCCTTCAAAAGTCTGGGATAAGACTTGAGTCGAAACTCGGTCCTTTGGGGCCGAAAGCTGTGGGCTTTTGAACATTATTATTAACTCCTGCCAAACTTACCACGGCAAATGGACTTAGTCGTCAACTCGCGGACGCAAAACTCGCGGACGTCCGCGAGTTGGCACCTTTCGATTTTACCTACTTTTTTTGTCGTCAACTCGCGGGTCTATATAAAGTACAGTCAAATAAAAACAGGTTGAAACCAAAGGATATAATTTACAATGTACTAGGGCAACATGATCTTATTGGAGATGTATTAATTTTTTAAGGATTTTTTACGCGTTGATTACTAAGACGAACCAAGCGTGTAGAAGAAAAAAAAGATTTAAAGCTGCAGTATTTATAACCTTGATGAAAAAAAAATGCATGACAAATAAATACATCTCCAATAAGGTTATGTTGCCCTAGTACAATAATACCAGTATCCGTATTATCAACCTTATTACTAAAGTAATATTACACATTATATACCTACATTAAAAAAAGGTTTATATTACATATTTAGTTGGCCTTATTTTATAAGGAATTTGTTGTAACGTTTTTGTAGCTGACTATACATTAATACGTCAGATTTCATGATCGCGCGAGTTGACGACGAAAAAAGTAGGTAAAATCGAAAGGTGCCAACTCGCGGATGTCCGCGAGTTTCGCGTCCGCGAGTTGACGACTAAGTCGGCAAATGCAATGATTTGAAGATTAATTTAATATTAACATGTTTTTGATTGAGCTGAGTATTATAGTGTTGCTCATGACCGATAGTAAAATAACACATGAGAGAGCTAAAAATGTTATAGGCTATTTTCATTATATTTCACTTTTCAAAAAACATTGAAAATATCCGAATGCAAAGGGAAAACAAAGGACTATTTCTATTGAAAAAAAAATAGCATTTTCTGTAATCATTAATATTTATTAAATATTTTTAGAATTCTATACTAAAACACTTAAAAAATAATTCGTTAGTGTAAGAATACACGTGTATGTATATGTATGTTTACAAGTGAAATTAAATCAAATTGAACAAAATAAAGATACATAGTTGATATAGCTACTTTCTTGATAATGATGTTTCTCTAATGCACATAAATATTATTTGGAATAAATGACCAGTTAACAGACTAACAAATAACCTTAATGGTAAGTAGGTATAATAGATTAATTATTGTGTAATAATTATAAGATAAGAGAGATAAAAGCCTCCATAATCTATTGGTTTAAGTACAAGGCCGTGACACTTGGTCCTGGATTCGATACTCGGTGATCATTTTATTTATTTACTAGCGGTCGCCTGCGCGGTTTCACCCACGCGCAATTTTTTTTGTCATTTATCCCCCCTTACCCCCACATTTCCGGGATCAAAAGTACCCTATGTCACTCAGGAATAATGTAGCTTTCCAACAGTGAAAGAATTTTTCAAATCGGTACAGTATATCGGAGCCTATTCAAAACAAACAAACATAAAAACAATCAAATCTTTCCTCTTTATAATATATTAGGTATTAAGTATAGATTGGTTTAACAAAAATCATACTAATTATGTAATATGTGTTACGCTCAAAGATCGAAAACGCGCATTGAGCGGAAAAATAGCTCACAACGAGTTGTTGTTTTTTTTAGGTTTAAAAAAAAATAACCACGAAGGCCAACCTTCTAACCTATATCCATCAGAGTCGATTTTCGCCTCCGAAGTTGTTTTTGTTTAACTTAATATCTCTCAAAATATAGTCTCCTCTGTGTGTCCGTACGTTGGATGTTTTACTGTGACCACAACGCGTTGTAAGCATTTTTCCGCTCAATAAGCGTTTTTGATCTTTGAGCGTAACATATGCATACATCATGATTTCAAAGTACATACCTTCGTTTAGTTTAAATAGGAACTTATGAAAAAAGACATCACAGAACGTTTGTCTCAGGAACCCCTAAGAATAGGCGACTTGAACCGACGATACGTGATAACGTGACCTACATTATAGTAATCATTAATTTCAGGGATGCCTTTTAAGAACGTAAGAAGCTCCTTCTGCTGTCATCAGCACATTCAACGTCTTCTGCGTCATCCTACTCTTCCTCACTCTCTCCTCTCTTCTCCTCGGCAGTTTCCTCCTCAGCCGAGACCAAAACCTCTCGTCTTCCAAGTTCAGAGACTTCCTTGAGTCCAAAAACGCCTTCAAATGCGGATCCGGTTCTAAATCTTCTGTCGCAATGATCAAAACTCTTTTTCTTTTCTCCCTTTTCTCACACATCAACGCCGCTTGCAGTTCTAGAGAAGCTATAGAGCTAAGATAATCTTTTGTGACAAATACAACAGTTCTGCGAGATTTCTCCACTAATTGAGCCACTTTTCCTGGTATAAAATCCCCGATTTCCCAATCTCGGTACCTCACGCATACACTGTACCCTTCGTCTTCAAGGATTGGGACGAATTTCTCTGCAATGTACTTTTCCTTTTCATCTGAATAAGATAGCATTACGTCGTATGTTTTCTCGTCAATTTCTTCTTCGTAGATAACATGTACACCGATCTTGTGCAGATACCGATCCCAGCCCATTACATAAATGTATATTTTTAACTCTTTCGAATAGAGGTATATTACAACAGCTATGATCATCGCTAAAACTCCAACAGCAGCTAAAGATCCGCCAATAACTGTATCATAATAAACATCACAGAGACTTTCAACATCGATTTTATCTACAAACCTACCATCATTACAAGCTAAATCTTTATACCCATTAACTTTAAACGAGTTAACGCGTAGTTGTCTAATAAAATCAAGACTGTAGCAATCACATTTCAGAGTGTTGTTCGGTAAAAAAAAACTTAGATTTCTTTCTAGAACCCAATTTGGTAAAACCTCAACATTGTTTAGTCTTACATCTAGTTCTTTAACACTATCAGGGAATTTTGGTATTTCAGTTATTCCCAAATTTGAAATATTCAAAGAATACACATGAACTGGTAATTGGATAATGTCAACAATATGTCGCAACTTCAATTTAGTTCTTGTTAAATCATACAATTTTGGATCTGTGTAATTATCTACTGCTGGTAGGTTTAGACATCGCAATTCAACTTCTGACTTCGCTGGCCTTTTTAAGCAGACGCAATCATCCGGGCATGATTCTGTCACATTACAAATTAAAGACTCTAGAGGTACAACATCAATAGATTTGTTGAAAACATCTGTAGGAGCATTACAAGTAGCTTCACTGATTATGAAGTTGGATGTATTTCGAGTGTAATTGAGGAAGGAATAAAGGGTACAGTCGCATAGGAACGGATTGTAGTCAAGATGGAAGGTGGCTCTGGTTGTCAAATGAGGTTCCAGGTCAATCGTAGAGATCTCGTTATGGCGGAGATCGACCTTCACTTTTGCGTCGAATTTGAGGTCTTTCGCCTGAAAGTAAATAAAGATGAATATAGACTCTTCTAATTGTCAAACGATTCTTTTTTTAACAAATATGTTATTTAACCCCCGACGCAAAAAGAGGGGTGTTATAAGTTTGACGTGTCTGTCTGTCTGTCGGTGGCATCATAGCTCCCGAACAGATGAAGCGTTATCCAAATGTCTGCAAATATACTCGAGTGGGGTCTCAAATGAAAGCGCACTGAAAGAGAATATTGATAACTTAATCGAGAGTGTTCTTACTCGGTAGCTTCGTCTGATGAGAAAGCGTAAACCAAATTTTAAATAATGATAAATTATTATTAGTACTCAATATATTAATTTAGCACTTTATGTACACTTTTATTTTTTTATTTTATTTTATTTTATTCAATAGGAAAACAAACAGCAGTATACAGCACATATAAACATTTCAATTAAATTACACACTAGCCGATGTGACAGTACTTGGAGTTATATTGTTTCATAGTTCGAAGGATAAAACGGTTGCAAGCATAGTTAGTACGGCAAATAGAAACAGAAAATGTTTTACAAGATCTCACGTTGTTTCTCGGACATCGTAACATAATCTTACTCAAAAGATAAGGCGAATCAACGTAGCTATTGATAATTTTATACAATAAGATTTGATCGAAATGTTCTCTTCTGAGTTTAAGGGAAGAAATACTGTTTGCATTAAAGTCATTTCGAAATTTATAACTCATTCTCTTGATGAATTTTTTCTGAATTCTTTCTATAAGATTAATGTATTTTATATTTAATTTTCTAGTATATGATGATTCGTAAGTTAGGTACTTTTAATGCCTATAAGAATGAATAAAGATATTTTTGATTTGATTTCAAAATAAAACTCACCCGAAGCCTCCTGATCTTATTCCAGGACAAGTCGATGTCCCGTATCTCGTGGATCCAGGTGACGCGCCAGTCGTCGAACACCACGCCGATCTTGTTCCAGCTCAGGTCCAGTCTCTGTAGGTTCACCAGCGGCATGAACGGAGACGCCATAGTGTCATCGGGTTGGTCGTCCTAGAGAAGATAGACAGACAGATAAAACGTTTATTGATAACATACATTACACATGCACAGATATTACCAATGAAAGCATATAACATACAATATAATATAAAGAAACAGAGGCAAATATACTGCGTGTTTTTTTAGTCGTTTTCCCGCAGCAGAACGCTATACCTTCAGTAGTACTATCGATTTATGCAAGTAATTTTTTTTATGAATATTTTTTTTTATTTTTTTTAAAACGTTTTTTGAATTTTTTCTTAAATTTTAATGGGAAAATGGAAACCAAATGTGAGTAAATAGTAAATAATCATTTTTTTGATAAACGCGAAGGGCAATGACCCCGGCCGGTGACCGTCCGTGACGCAGCTAGTACTATTGGTTCGAGTTTCGTCTATCATAATCGTAAAACTTTTGATTTGACTAAAAAAAGAACTTTATTAATTTATTTTACTCCTAATATAGAATCATTTTACTGCGGGAAAACAACGACTAAAATTCCACGCTGTATACAATATATAAAAAAAACCTCGGAGAAAGAAAGATGGCTTGACATACTTTGAGCAGTGTGAGCCGGTTGTGGCTGACGGTCAGGTTGAGCAGTTGCTTGGGTCCGTGGAAGGTGGCGGGCGCGAAGGTCACCAGCTCGTTGTAGTCCAGGTGGACGCTCTCCAGGGCACTCAGACCCGCGAAGATGTTCCTACCAAATAAAAAAGAAATAAATAATAAACATAAAACTTAAAGGTGACTGACTGACATAGATATCTATCAACGCACAGCCCAAACCACTGGACGGATCGGGCTGAAATTTGGCATGCAGGTAGATGTTACGACGTAGGCATCCGCTAAGAAAGGATTTGGATCAATTCCCACGGGAACGGGAACCACGCGGGTGAAACCGCGGGCGCCCGTTAGTAAATAATAAACATCCTTGTTTATCAGCTTTGATAATGTTCCTACAATATTAAAGATGGAGGGTTTGATACCTATACCTACGTGGGTTTGACGAGCCATTTGGTGTAATGGTCGAGAAGTCGGCTATTACACCAGAGGTTGCAGGTTCGATCTATGCACGGTACCAACATTTTGTGTACATGAACATTTTTCTGTTTGTATCGTTCTTGGTGTTTCTAGGTATAATATGTATGTATTTACAAAAAAGAAGTATATAAGTAATGTTTATCCGTTGTCTGGCACCCATAGCACAAGCTAATGCTTAGCTTGGGTACTTTAGTATATATTCTGTGGCTTGGGGCTAGATGGCACTGTTTGAATAATGTCCAGAGATGTTTAGTTATTTATTTTATTTTTTGGTAAGTGATCGAACGTAAGATGCGCTGTTCGAGAAACCGGGTTAGTTTAGTGTAGGGTTGCCATCTCTAAAATTTGGAAAACAGGACAAGGCGCGTGAAAACCCCGGATTTTAGAGTCAGAAAGCCGCACATGTCAACAAGATCTTTTAAACATATTCAATGTAATAAAAAACATTGTGGTGTGCGAGCATAGTGCGTGTCTCGCGGGCGGCCCTAATTTTTTTATTTTTTTTTTTAACTTGGTCTACAAATGAAACCTTCCCCGGACGCTCCCCGGATGCCCTCTAAACTAGGACAAATCCGGGGAAACCCGGACGGATGGCAACCCTAGTTTAGTGGGCACTGGGACCCTTTAGTCTGGTCATGCATTAGCTCACACGGCCGCTATTCTGGCTAGCTTGCGGTTCAGCATCAATGCACTCTCCTTTAAAAATGAGAAGTGAAACAAACTTACTCAGGCAGCGAAACCAATTTGTTGTGGGAAAGGTCAAGCTTATTCAATCGCTTTAGGTCCCAGAACAGCTTCTCATTCAGTTCTACCAGTTTATTTTTCTTCAAGTCTAATGACAGCAAGTTCTTCTGAAAGAAAACGAAATGTCAAATGAAAGTTGTTACCAATAAATACAAACACAGCAAAATCACAAAGTAAATAAAATATACTAAGAGTTAGGGTTGCCATCCGTCCGGGTTTTCCCGGATTTGTCCTAGTTTAGAGGGCATCCGGGGAGCGTCCGGGGAAGGTTTCATTTTGTAGACCGAGTTTAAAAAAAAAAGGTGATTTATGACATTTTCAACTGTTTTTATTACATTGAATATGTTTAAAAGATCTTGTTGACATGTCCGGCTTTTGGACTCTAAAATCCGCGGTTTTCACGCGTCTTGTCCTGTTTTCCAAATTTTAGATATGGCAACCCTACTAAGAGTTAGTTTGTGTTATTGTCTACCTTTCTGCAATGTAGTTTCAAAGTCATTTTGGAGTATTTTTATTAAACAGTATTCTTAATTGTTCAGTGTCAGTATACTATTCCCTTCCTTACTTCCTCCCCATCCACATTGCCTATATTATACGGCGTGGAATTTTAGTCGTTGTTTTCCCGCAGTAAAATGATTCTATCTTAGTAGTAAAATAGATTAATAAAGTTTTTTTTTAGTTAAATCAAAAGTTTTAAGATTATGATAGACGATACTCGAGCCAATAGTACTATAGTCGTTGCCCTTCGCGTTTATCAAAAAAATTATAATTTACTATTTACTAACATTTGGTTTCCATTTTCCCATCAAATTCTAAAAAAAAATTCAAAAAAGAAGAAGAAGAGAAAGAGGAAGAGGAGGAGGAAGAGGAAGAGGCCCTCATCTCGCAACATCTGTGGCACTGCTCCGGCCGAGCCGACCCACCCGCTGCGTCCTGCGATACCATCGACGCCGCTGTATGTGTCCCGCCTACACTGGTCTACGAAGGTCGAGGAGGTCGTAGACTACGTCCAGAAGAAGTCTACCTTCAGACTGAGGGTTGAGCGGTTGGTGCCTCGCAATAAGACGAGTTTTAATTCGTTTGTGGTGAGAGTGCCGACTTATCATCTCGCAGCATTCATGAAGGAGGACTTCTGGCCGCAGGGCGTCGTGTTTCGGAGATTCCGAGGTCGGCTGCCTGCTGAGACCGCACACCCGATGCTACGTGTGCATTAGTTTTTAGTTTTTAAATTTAATTTTATATAATATGTATGTTAGACTATAAGGTATTTATGATATGGGCCTCTGTTTATATATAATTAACATCTCTGTATGTAAATATTGCCTGAAATAAATGATTATTATTATTATTATTATTATTAAAAAAAGTAAGAAAAAAAATTCAAAAAAAAATTAAAAAAAGAAAAATCTTGCAAAAATCGATAGTACCTCCTACTACTGAAGGTGAAGCGTTCTGCTGCGGGAAAGCAACGACTAAAAAAACACGCAGTATAAAATTAAATCTTCCCCCTCCTTCCATGTTATTTTAAAGGCGGCCAAAGAACCTTACCTTACCTAACCTCCCAGGTGTCTTTAAGCAGCTGTGATCACACACCTTCTTTCACCAGCTTGTTTGTTTTCCTCTTTAATAAAAAAACGGTGAGGTGTTCCCACGGACTACACTACTACAGTATGGGTAGGGTTGCCATCTCTAAAATTTGGAAAACAGGACAAGACGCGTTAAAACCCCGGATTTTAAAGTCCGAAGGCCGGACATGTCAACAAGATCTTTTAAACTCAATGTAATAAAAAACATCCGTGTCTCGCGGGCGGCCCAATTTTTTTTAATTTATTTATTTTTTAAAACTCGGTCTACAAATGAAACCTTCCCCGGACGCTCCCCGGATGCCCTAAACTAGGACAAATCCGGGGAAACCCGGACGGATGGCAACCCTAAGTAATGTATGGGCACAGTTTATCAAAAATACTGTGGTATGGGGTCCTTCTAGGAGGGCGTGAAAAGGTTTTTATCAGATCGGCAATGCGCACGTGATACCCCTGGTGTTGCAGGCGTTCATAGGCTACGATAACCGCTTACCATCAGGTAGGTGGGCCGTATGCTTGATTGCCAACTTTCTGGCACAAAAAAAAATACAAAAAAAAAACAATCACAGACGAAAGTTAGAAAATATGCTCACCAGTCCTTCAAACAGCTTCTCCGGTAGCCTCATCAGCCCGCACTCAGCCATCGAGACCTCCTCAAGCCCCACCGAGCCGTGGAGCAGGTGCTCCGGGAGGGGGGCCAGGGGTGTCTCGCTGAGGGTGACCCCCCGGAGCGACGGGAGGTTCGCCAGCGACCAGTCTTCCAGGGTCAGGTTGGACTGACCGATGTAGATGTGTAACTGGAGAAAGTACAAAATTTAAAGTCGAGTCAAAGCAGCGTTACCAGATTTTTTTTTGCCAAGTCGGGACTTTGATACTTTTTGAGTGAAAATAGCGGGATTCTTCCGTCAAAAGCGGGACATAGTAAAAAACCGTATAAACTTAGGTAATCAAAGTTTTCAAATATTTATCTTTTTATTTGAATTAAAATATTATGTTGAATAACTTCATAAAATGACTAATGTAATAAAAACTGGCCAAGTCAAATCCAACCTACTTTATGATTATAGAACTTATCACTCATTTAGAACTCGATTCTTTTTGCGGCGAAGCCCACAGCCAAACATAATTTTTGTATTGAACTTGGCTCTCCTTTTTTACATTTATGTTTTTGGTGGGATCTTCATTACGCGCCTTTCTTTCTCAGCACTCTGCACGTACGGTCGAGTTCTCCCGGAAAAGCGGGACTGAGCCTGTCCCGCGCGGGACATTTAATTTTGATTAAAAAATCGGGACGTCCCGCCAAAATCGGGACGTCTGGCAACGCTGCCGCGCTGAGTCAAAGTCTAGTTAAGCATGTTTTTAATACTACGTCAGTTGGCAGACAAGCACGCAGCCCACCTGAGTAAAGCAGCCGCTGTGCTGCCTATTCTGCCACACTGATGGTTCCTCTGATCTTCAAGCCTTTGATTTCAAGGGTACAATTTGAATTTCCGAGGGCTTTGTCCCGAAGTAGTCAAAGTACGTTGCACCATGTGATGTAGGGTTTGGTAAGTCCAGTTGTTACATTCCATCTGACCTCCGTAAGCGCTGGTTCACGTTGAACGCGCGGGCGCGGTCGCTTAATTTCAAACATATGGCGTAGTATCGAAGTGTTCACGTCAAAACCCGCGCTAAGGCATGTAGCGAGCACCGCGCCCGCGCCCTCCACCGCGCCAAGCGTTCAACGTGAACAAGCACTAAGCCTTCATAGGGGAACCAGACTAATTGGTTCATGCCTACCGCCACCATTCGACCATGCAGGTTTTCGGACAAGCATTAAGTGAGCGCGCGCGCCTCTACCTCACGCATGTGAATTGATTTATACAACTACCATAACTTCTAAGTATATGATGTCTGTAGCGGCTATCGGAATGCGCTACATACGGCAGACTGACGACAACAACGCAAGATTGCAAGTCAGCGAAAAGTGCACGTAAACATCGGCTTCGAGACTCGTCACTCGCACGTCACTGAGACAGCCAATCAGACTTTCGATCTTTATTCGCGATAGCAAAGTTATTCTCTCGGCTAGCATGATCTTTTAGTAGGTACTTCTCGTGTTGTGCAAAAAAGTTAAAATTAATCGTACCATCCTCAAACTCCGTAGCTCGCTGAACGCCTCGCTCCTGACGACTCGCAGCGGAGTCAACACCAGGGTGAGGTTCTGCAGGCGAGGCAGCCCGGTGAGGGACGCCGCCGTCAGCTGTTCCAGAGGGTTGTCCGCTAGTTCCAGGAACTGGAGGTTGGCGAGACCTAAACAGGATGAGGTGGTTACATAATTAAAACACTATCGAGGCGTTTAATATGTTATTGTTCATGCAAACAGATTGTATTTATTTTTGCACAGGGATCTAACCCGCGTCTTCTCAAACATGACCCCATATCAGCGTTGCCAGATGTCCCGATTTTTAAATCAAAATTTAATGTCCCGCGCGGGACAGGCTCAGTCCCGCTTTTCGGGGAAAATTCGACCGTACGTGCAGAGTGCTAAATAATTATTCTCTTAGATTATTGTAAGTTCCAATATTAAGTATGTAACACACACTCCACAGACATTGTTTAAAACGCCATATTATTCTAATGAATAAAACTTTTTTGATTATGATTTCTGTTTTTTTTTTCTTTTTTTTATTCTGAAGACGAATAAGACTCAATTTAACGATAGAGTAAATATTATTCTTTTATTAAAATAAATGGTTACTTTTGCTCTATCTAAGTATTGTCACGTAAACGTAATTTTAAGTTAAAAAAAAGAGGTATTCCTCGAAGCGCAACCATTTTAGACAATAAATATTCGAAAACCTTACAATACGTTTTTTACTATGTCCCGCTTTTGACGGAAGAATCCCGCTATTTTCACTCAAAAAGTACCAAAGACTTGGCAAAAAAAAAAACTGGTAACGCTGACCATATTAACGTGTGTTGTTTTTCAAAATGCATCTTGCTTTTCTTTGATATTATCACACATTGAATTATACTTTTGTTTGTTTTTTTTTATACAATAATAAAATTATAAAAACTAAAGCGGTTCACACTCATAATTATTTCATCACAAATATTACCTTTAAAAGCCCCATCAACGCTCCTAATCTTATTCGACGGCAGCGCCAGATGAGTCAGATTCTTCAGACTGCTGAACACCCCCTCAGGCAGGTCTTCTATCCCGTCATCCTGCAGTGTGAGGCTCCGGAGGTGATGGTTGTCAGGCCAGGGGCCGGCGGTCAGCTGGAGCTGGCAGCGGCTGATGGTCACCTCGTGGAGGGTGGGGAGGCGCGCGAAGAGGTCGAGGGGTAGGGAGGTTTGGGCCGCTGTAAAGAAATAATGAATGAATTTTTATTTCGCAAGTTACGATAATTTTGTTAGTAGTATCTATGAAGAATTAAACCAAGTGCCTTATAATAATCATAATCACTATATTGACAAAAAAACTGTTAGAGTCTGGAAGTTCAGGTTAACTCGATCGCGCATTCATTTCCCCATACATTCATTCACTAAGTTGTTCATTCATTTACTAACCCTTTCATTCATTTATTCGTCCATTCACCAAGTCGTTTTTTCATTCATTTATACATTCATCCGTTCACCAAGTCGCACTCACTAAATTTTATAATTTGCTCATAGTCGCTTATTCATTTGTTCACTGAGTTTTTCATTTATTACGTCATAGAGCCATTCATTCATTCACCGTCAACTAAGTTATTCATTCATTCACTGAATCGCTCATTATATCATTTACAACTCATTCACTCATTCGTTCGTTCACAGATAATTTAGTACAACATACGTGCATAATCCAAGTCGATACTCTCCACGCCCTCCAGTCCCGCCAGATGCTCCTCCCTGAGCGGGTCCCTCCCCCCCTCTACCCTCAGCGCGCGCGCGCCTTGCGCGTGCAGTGAGCGCGCAACGCACGCCAGCGAGCCGTTAAGCGAGCACGATTGCACGAGCAACGAGGGCAGAGTCAGGTTGTTGGAGATGGGGAGGTATGGCATGCCGGGGCAGGCGAGCGGGCCTTTCTGTGGAAGATAAAAAATTGACCGGTTGAGTCTAATTTCTGTGGATCGCCTGCGTGAAACAATGCATGGTATAAAACTACAAGATTTATACGATCGTGGGTTTGATTACTGCTTTGGGTAATGATTTGGTGTCGACGAGCCATTTGGTGTAATGGTCGAGAAGTCGCCTATTACACCAGAGGTCGAGGGTTCGATCCCCGCACGGTACAAACATTTGTGTGCATGAACTTGTCTGTTTGTATCGGTCTGGGTGTTTCTTAGTATAATATGTACATTGTACATATGTATTTACAAAAAAAAAGTATATAAGTAATGTTTATCCGTCTTCTGGCACCCATAGAACAAGTTTGGGGCTAGATGGCGCTGTGTGAATAATGTCCAGAGATATTTATTTATTTATTATTATTTTTTATGTCAGAGGCGGCAAACGAGCCAGCGGGTCGCCTGATGGTAAGCAATCACCGCCGCCCATGGACATCTGCAACACCAGAGGGATCGCTGATGCGTTGCCTGCCTATGAGGGTATGGTGGATGTGGGCCTCCGGCACTCTCTCAAACCAGACGAAACACAATAGTAGTCACTATTATTTCACGCTGATGTTATTTGAGAGAGTGGTACTTACCCGACGAGCCGGCCCATTCGTAATGTGAATCACCATGGGTCTACCTGGCTCTACCACTACTAAAAATTTTTTTAATTCGGAAGCTGGTCCGAATGAGTTACGATTTAAAATTGAACCAGGTAGTTGTTGATTGATCTAAGTGTCTTTTGAACGTTAACTATTTGGGTATATGAATAATCTTCTAAGATTCGCAGGAAAACATCACAGGGCTCAAGAAAAACTACCTACTTTACTTTACTTTTTTTTTTATTTATTTATAATAATAATAATAAATAAATAAATAATAATAAATATCTCTGGACATTATTCACACAGCGCCATCTAGCCCCAAACTAAGCATTAGCTTGTGCTATGGGTGCCAGACAACGGATAAACATTACTTATATACTTTTTTTTTGTAAATACATACATATTATACATAGAAACACCCAGACCGATACAAACAGACATGTTCATGCACACAAATGTTTGTAGGTACCGTGCGGGGATCGAACCCGCGACCTTTGGTGTAATAGCCGACTTCTCGACCATTACACCAAATGGCTCGTCAAACAGTTATAACAGGCTGTCTTACCTCACAAGTGATCTTAGCGTATTCATTCACCCGGGCCTTTACCCTGTACTGGCTGTCCCCCACCCGGCAGGAGTACCACTGGTACTCCCCGTCCACGCAGTCACAGGCGGGGTCCAGGCGGGGGGGACACGACGCGGCTGCCCAGCTGAACAGCAGGAGGAGGAGCAGCATCTTCAGATCATAGTTCATCTGGAAACGATATGGATAAGTATCAAAGCGAGGTTTCAGAATAATCTTCTGTATATACAGTATGACAGGAAATGCGAGGGACATATTTAAACCCCAAATAGTTCATGCTTCCATATAACAAAATAAATATAAATCAATAAAAACTCTGGTAAATATCTGTCAATAACCTTAGTCGAAACCTGAAAATCCGCGTAACGTGCGGGCACTCTTCCCTTTTTTGGATAATTATGAAATAAATTAAGGATATGTTTTTTATAGCGAATTGAACTCTAAATCGGATTCTGAACACTCTCCTTAAATATGTCCCTCGGGTTACCTTACACGCTGTATATAAAGTTGTGTTAGTTACTCAAGAACGGATGAACCGATTAGGCTGAAAATTGGTGAAGAGGTAGCGAAACCAGGACACGGACATAGGTTACTTTTTACTTTTTATCCCGGAAATATGGGGGAAGGGGGCATAGTTGAAAAAAGAAAATTACGCGCGGGTGAAACCTCGAGGGCGACTAGTGAGTTAACGGATTCCGCACTCTAACGATAACGAATACACTTGCGTTTTGAAAGAGGTAGAGCTTAGAAGATTTTTTACTCGACAGAGCTTCTGGGAAAAACCTCCCCGCATCGAGATAATACCCCCCTTCAATTATTTCCATTCCAACGAATAACACGCCATTACGCATAGCACGCCATTATGAAACTATTTTTGAAATGAAGACGTTATGTATGTACGCACAGATCAAGTACTAGTTTGTGAAAGCGAGCGTCGACATTAAGTGACAAATAAAATAAATAAATAATAATATATCTCTGGACATTATTCACACATCGCCATCTAGCCCCAAACTAAGCATTAAGCTTGTGCTATGGGTGCTAGACAACGGATAAACATTACTATATACTTTTTTTTTGTAAATACATACTTATTATACATAGATTATTCCACTATGTTCACCTCGGTGAATTCACCTGGGTGAACAAAGGATCCCTTACAGACGACCAGAGTGGAATAGCACTTCATAACTATTGTGCTCTATATCGCGATTAATCGCTCACCATCAGGCGAACCGTAATTAAAATAATTATAATAAATCAATCAGCTTTTTAGCGATTAAATTGTGAAAATATTAATTATTTATAGTTAATTATTTTTAATGTATTATGAACTACATATTAATATTTTATCAGCAACGGGTCACACAGCTGATACCACAATTACAGATAATGCACAAGCCATGTATATTATGTACAATTCTATGTATATTATATACTAAACATTATGCTACATAATACTTGTACATATCGAGGAAGTGATGTGGTTATCCCGACATGTTTGATAATAATGATTGTATTTCTATACTATTTAAGCGGCCTGCGGCCTAATCCATTCAGGGACATAACTAGAAAGGAGAATGCAAAACTTGTCATTGTTTTTGGGCCCAAAAAATTAAAGTAAATGTGCAGAGATGAGATGTATTCTACGTGAAAGACCACACACACACCATCAACTTTTATTATGACACCATAATCCGTCCCAGGGGGAAAAGTTATCGTCCATAATAATTTATTATTTTTATATGAACATAAATAATCGAACCCGCGACATCTGCTGTATTTAGCCGACTTCTCGACCATTACACTAAATGGCTCGTCGATGGCGCACGTTAATTGTGGCAGATTTCACCTGTGGCTGTAGTAGCTAGCGAGTCAGACTCTGAAAAAGTCCTCTATAGAAAAAGCGATGACGCACCTCTACATAGTATTTGCTCTGTGAAGAAAGAATACAAATGCGTACTATAATATTCACACGAGTTGTCTATTTTTGGCATATTAAGATTCGACCGAGGAGTGACATCATTGGCTCTTATTTGGCATTCCAGACGCTATATTTACGGCCATTCTGGCGCACTGACTGATTGGTCGAATACCAGAGGTCGTTGGTTCGGTCCCCGCTCGGTAATCTTACTAATTATTCAATTAGAAATGCTAGTGAGGAGAATTGTTTGTTTAATTCAAAATGTGGTGAACGAAATTTCGTCGCTGACGTTACCAACAGGCGTAGGTACCTATCTCATTTTTGTAACTTTACAGCAGAGCCAAAAAACATTTATTTTTTCCCGATTCGTGAACGTTTCCTCATTTTTACAAAGTTACAAAAAATGTTTTGTTATTCACATAGGTTTAAGAGTATATCAGTGTGAATGAGATTTTCGTAGAACTATAAATTTAAGATATAATAACTACCTACTTTACGTTTTAATGTGGGAATTATAACATTACACATAACTGATAAACAATTACCAATAAAATAAATCATTGAAAGATATTATTTATAATATACTAACTACGCATGCAACTTCGCTCGTAATCAGCCAATATGAGTAGTCAAAATAAAAAAAATCTTTATTCATATAGGCATACAAAATAGTACTAATAAATCTTCAAAAAGTAGGATATTACATAAATAAAATTACAAAAATTATTATTCAATTTCATAAGACAGAATAATGAATAAATTATTTTAATAATTAATATTAATGTGAGAACCAGTACACTTGAAATCAAAGGCTCGAAGATCAGATGAGCCTACAGTCTGGCTACACATTGAGGGACGCTTCTTGGTGAAGCGTCCCCGCAGTGGCCGCTTACCATCAGGTGGGCTGCGTGCCTGTCTGAAAACTTTTTGTTTATTGCAATGTGTAACAAGACGGGCAGATCGTATACCTGATGGTAAGCGCCACGTCTGCCCTTAGACAGTTCAGTGCCAAACAGTTACTTAGTTACTGTCTGGCACCGCCCTGCGCCCGCTACACCGAGACGACAGTTATTAGGTCTCTGACTTATTAAACTGAAGGATAATTAAAAAGAAATACCTAATTAGAAATAAAAAAATATCTATTATTGATTTATTTTTAAAATTAAAACACCGATAACGCATTTGGTAGTGCTCTTACTCGTACGCTATGAGCCAGGGGTCGTGGCTTTTTTGATTGAGTAACAAACATCCAAACATACTATCATCCAAACATCCAGGAGGATTCAGGCGACTGGGACCACTACATAGCTGGGACCGCGGTCCCAGTTGCCTGATTAGTTTTTTTTTATTTATTTCGTCAGGCGAGCGGGACCACCCGTAATTTTAACCACAAATCCATTGTTGAAATACAGGATTTAGTACAGTTAGCAGAAAAGGTGTCATAAATAAAACAAAGTTATGGTCCCAGTCGACCGATTTAAAAATGTTATCAGGTAACTGGGACAACGGTCCCAGTTTCATAATTATGGTCCCAGTCGCCTGAATCCTCACATCCAGACTTTCGCATTTATAATATTAGTAGGATGTGTTTATTCTGTAAAGCTGTAATCTCACCTAGGTATTTGGACTTTCCTTATTTACAAAAATTAATCATAATGAGTAAATGGTATATTATTTTATCTACCTAATTAAAAATATAGTGACCTAAATAAGTTTAAAATTGTACAACACATAAAATTATAATTATGACGACGACCTTTATTACCCGTGGTCCCTGTGATAGTCCCTGGAATGTACCACGGGGAATCATTCTACCCGTAGGTTGAGAAGTCTCACACTAGAGGTCGCGGGTTCGATCCCCGCACGGTACACACGGTACATTATAGTAATTAGAATGGCCCGATGGCGCATTTGGTAGTGACCCTGCCCTATGCGCCAGGGGTCGTGGGTTCGAATCCCACCCAGGACAAACACTTATGTGATGAAAATCTGTGTTTGTTCTGTGTCTGGATGTGTATTTGTATTTAAGTATATATTTGTGGTACCCTCGTTGTTTCTGACACCCATAACACAGTGCTTACGCGTCTTACTTTGGGGTCAGATCAATGTATGTGATATTGTCCAATTTTTATTTTATTATTTGATGTTTATCCGTTGTCTGGCACCCATGCATGATAGTACATCTTACTAATATTATAAATGCGAAAGTCTGGATGTTTGGATATTTGGATGTTTGGATGTTTGTTTGTTCCTCAATCACGCCTAAACGGCTGAACGGATTTAGATGAAATTTTGCACACGTATAGTTTATAACCCGGAATAGGACAAAGGCTATAAAAATCCTACCTTCCTATTCCTCATTCTCGCGGGATTAACAATTTTGGAACTACTGAACCGATTTGAATAATTCTTTTACTGTTGGAAAGCTACACTATCCCCGGTGAACATAGGTACTTTTGATCCCGGAAATGTGGGGGAAGGGGGGATATTTGAAAAAAGAGATTACGCGCGGGTGAAACTAGTACAAACTACATTGCTTACTTCACTGGTAGATGTTGTGTGAATAATGACTAAAAATATTTATTTGTAAGTTTTGTAACCTATAACTGCCTTGGTAATAATATTTAAATGAAAATTGTATTCTTATATTTATATTTTATGTATATGGCGACTGAGAAGAGTAACTGTCGAGTTTCTTGCCGGTTCTTCTCGACAGACAACTACATTCTGAATCCGTTGGTAGAGTCAGTCTGTTTCATTAATGTATGACGATTTATAAGTGCTTCTTTTAAGCCTTATTTTTATTTTGAACTAAAAATCCAGACTCAAGCTCATCGCATATGAATGTTTGTCCTTGACGGGACTCGAACCCGCGACCGCTGGCGTATAATACAGGATCACTAACAAATGCGTCGGTCATATAAAATGCATAATTCAATTATGCCTGCACCGCAATAAAATGTTGCTACATTTTACGTTCAAATCAAACAATCAAAATAAAAATAAAATAAAATAAATATCTCTGGACATTATTCACACAGCGCCATCTAGCCCCAAATTAAGCATTAGCTTGTGCTATGGGTGCCAGACAACGGATAAACATTACTTATATACTTTTTGTTTTGTAACATACATAATATGTATATAATATTATTAACATAGAAACACCCAGACCGATACAAACAGACATGTTCATGCACACAAATGTTTGTACCGTGCGGGGATCGAACCCGCGTCCTCTGGGGTAATAGCTGACTTCTCGACCATTACACCAAATGGCTCGTCAAACCAGAGACATTTCAGTATACCAGAGATATTTTCTTCGGTAAAACTTTTTTGTTTGCAATTGCTAGAGCTTTAGCGGAAAGTTAACGTAAAAGCTAGGTTTTTATTCGTGTGACATGAGAGGATCAAAAGTTACGTACTTAGTATTTTAATTTGTATTTAAACTTTTCTATTTTATCTATACTCTATACTAATATTATAAAGAGGAAAGATTTGATTGTTTGTTTGTTTGTTTGAATTGAATAGGCTCCGAAACTACTGAACCGATTTGAATAATTATTCTTTCACTGTTGGATAGCTACACTATCCCCGGTGAACATAGAGTACTTTTGATCCCGGAAATGTGGGAGGAAGGGGGGGATATTTGAAAAAAGAAATTACGCGCGGGTGAAACCACTGGAGGGAGATAGTAAATAAATAAATATCTCTGCACACTTTTCACAAGTAAAAATATATTAGTAAGTAAGTGCCTAGTACTTAAATTTTGTGTCACTTGTTAGAAAGGTAAAAGATACTTTTGCCAAAAAAATGTGTATTTTGTAGCGCTCTCATGCAAATGTGTCTTTTTAGCACCGTAAACTGGCAACACTGAATCCAATGCAGTCATACATTTCTTAAAATAAAAATACAACAAAAAACACAAACTTACACACAAAGAAAACAAGACCATAACACTTTCACACACGATCTCTTTTCAAATAACACATTTTTAAAACACAATGCTGATTATAAAATTAGCACATTTAACTTATTAAGGACAAAATACACTATAAAGCTTATATTTTTTACAATTATTCGTTGTTTAACCACTCGAGCCCCGGATTACCAGACACAATAGAAAATCTATTGTTACGCGGCACCCGAGTGCCGGTTCGGGATTGAGTGGTTAAATATACGATGAATAATTAACTTTACTTTTTTAATAAATGGGGTAGGCAAACGCGTGTGAGTCCTACTGGATTCGTTGTAATACTGAATAATATTAGTATGGCGCGTACGGGGTGCATCTATATCCAATACTAGCGGGCGCCCGCGGTTTCACCCGCGTGGTTCCCGTTCCCGTGGGAATTGATCAAAATTCTTTCTTAGCGGATGCCTACGTCATAACATCTACCTGCATGCCAAATTTCAGCCCGATCCGTCCAGTGGTTTGGGCTGTGCGTTGATAGATATCTATGTCAGTCAGTCAGTCAGTCACCTTTGAGTTTTATATATATAGATTTATGTTGTATGTTACCTAACGCTTCGATGGCTTAGTGCTACTGGGCCGAAGTCTCGGGTTCCTGGGTTCATACAAAATCAAAAATAAAGATTTATTAATGGGCATAAACAAAATCAAATATTTAAATATTCTGTGTTCATGTAGGCTTTAGAGATGCACGTACAGGTACCGGCAAACTTGTTGAACATCGGTCGACGGAGAGGAGGAAAGTCCGCGCATGTGCACTTGCGCGTGACCAATAGCGCGCGCGAATCTCCCGAACGCCCGTGCGCTATTGGTCAGAAGTATGCTACTGACCAATAGCGCGCAGGCGTGTCAGAATTCGTGTTCTGCGCAATCCCCACCCGATATTCAAGAATTTTGCCGGTACCTGTATCAATCGTTGATATTTTTAGTTTACAATGATACTGTACTTCTTTTCTGAAACAAAATAGACAGCATCTTAGTTATCTAGCAGGTTTTTTTTATATAATAAAAATAGACAGACGAGCAGGACGAGGTAATTTTTTTAGGTTTTTGAAGGTTCATAACTCTTTTAATTATTAATTTATGAAAAAAAAGAAAACAGGGACATGCAAATAGTGGTCATAGATTTTTGAAAAAAAAACATATTTCTCTACGTTTGTATCACTACGCCGCGCGTATTATAATGGACCTCAGTGGTTTGTATGGAAAAACGGCCCTAGTGTTTCTTGCATCCAAATAATACATTTTGCGCGAGCATGCCGCGGTAGCCGGTCGGCTTTGAGCACATTCCGCGGCACGCGGTATTCCTTCGCATATTTTGGCCGAGCGGACGCGGTCGGCTGCCGGCATAATTGCGCGTCCGCGTCGACGCGCGCCGTTCGATGTGTATCTTACCTAAGTCGCTAGTACCTATCTTATCGAAATGACTGCTATTTCCAAATTAGGGCGGTAAATAAATAATTAAAACAAATACGAAAATAATTCAGTGGTCATTAGTTATAGTATCTAATTAAAATTGATTTGTTGTTTGTTTATGTGGTATTCAAATTAAAAATAACAGTAATTAAATAATTAGCAGTCGCCTCCGCGGGTTCACTCGCGCGTCTTTCCTTTTGTAAATTTTCCCCCCTTCCCCCCACTTTTCCGGGATAAAAAATACCCTATGTCACTCGAGGAAAGTGTAGCTTTCCAACAGTGAAAGAATTTTTCAAATCGGTTCAGTAGTTTCGCAGCCTATTCAATACAAACAAACAATCAAATCTATCCTCTTTATAATATTAGTAGGTAGGTAGGTTAGATATATAGGGTATTTGTAAGTTCAATAAAACAAGAATTATTTATCTATATATCTATCTAATCAGCCCGTATCCACCCACTGTTGAGTATAGGCCTCCTCTTTGTCACGCCAACTGTTACGGTCCTGTGCAAGATTCATCCAGTTGACACCGGTGAACCTGACCAGCGGGCTGGTGGTCTGCCTCGCGATCGTAGTGCACCCCTTGGCCACCACTCTCTCTGTTGTTGCCTTTGTCCACCTTTGGTCCTGCCGTCTTGCCAAGTGACCCGCCCATCTCCACTTAAGCTTTGCTATCCGCATACCTACGTCTTCAACTTTAGTTCGGCGTCGAATTTCATTTCCATGTTTGGTATGCGGTCTAGCAGGTGGATTCCCAACATAGCACGCTCCATTGCCCTCTGAGCTACTCTTATTTTATTCACGTGCTCTTTAGTGAGCGGCCATGTTTTGGATTCGTAAGTGAGAAGACACACTGGTGAAAAACCTTGGTCTTCAGGCATTGTGGAATATTTGATTTAAAAATATCCTCCAGCAAGGCAGTCCATCCTAGTTGCACGCGCCTAACGATTTCTTGCTTCTGAGAGTCCCGGTCGAAAGATAAACGTTGTCCAAGATAAACGTATTCATGAACTACCTCTATAGGGCGTTATCAACCCGTTCCCCGTAACGTTCCCGTTTAGAAGAGTGCCAGCAACGTAACGGTCATCATTTGGATAACATCATCTTTTCCAAATATTTCTCCAATTCACATGCTAATAATAAATAATAAACTTTGATATTGCTTATATGTAAATAATTCTTGTTTTATTGAACGTACAAATACCCGATACTCTTTCTGGACACCTTGTATTTCCGGTGGTAGAGTCACTGTACGGGTGATATTGACGATTCATATTGCATCTTTGAAGCCTATGATTAAAACATATTTTGACATTGTTTTTTTTTTATTTTTAGTTCACTTGAAGTCATATCGACTCACGATCAGAGGTGACTACGGAATAGCAACACACTGCATTTTTTTTCGGAGGAGAACATAGCTGGGCATTAACTCGTTAATCCGTTAATCGTTAATTAACGAAGTTAACATTTCCAGTAACGGATTAACTTTTAAGTTAACTTAAAAAAATGTTAACGGACTCGTTAACTTCCGTTACATTTTTCCAAGTCCGTTAATCCGTTACTTACTATTGTCCCACCGTATGAGAGTGAGGGAATAGAGAGTGCACCTGTGCTTGCGAACTCACTTGTGCACTTAAATATATCCTGCGTAGTTTGCTGATCGTAAAAAGATTGGCCGCAGTAGTTGAAAAACTCGGCTAGGAGGACGGTTTACCGCACCGTGCCATTAAACACTCTAAATATACACTCTTTTTTTGTTTGTGTCAATTAATTTAAATTTTCTATCATTTATTACTATGTCATCTCGACACGTGTCCACTTAAGAAAACTTAAAATAAATCACTTTCATGTTTTCGTCAACTGAACACGTTTGATAAAATAAGAACATTATTATGGTGAAGTAAGTACAAAACATTGAACGAACAGCATAGCATGGAACGGGACGTGCAGAATAGAATGAATGCAGCATGGATAAAGTGGCGACAGATCTTGGGAACAACATGTGACCCACGGATGCCCCTTAAGCTTAAGGGAAAAAATTACAAAACGGTCATCAGACCTGTCGCAATGTATGGATCGAAAGAAAGGTACATGCAACTGAGATGCGCATGCTAAGATGGATGTGTGGAGGTTGGATACGATTAGGAATGAGTAGGTATATAAGAGGAAGTTTGAAAATTGCACCGGTAGTGGATAAAGTAAGGAGTGCAAGGTTAATATGGAATGAGAAGAGAAGAAACACATGTCGCCAAAAGAATGATAGATATATATGTGCGTAGACGGAGATTTAAGCAGAGGAGGACCGAAAAAGAGATGGATGGATTGCGTGAAGTATGATTTGAAAATAAAAGGAGAGAATGTAGAATTGACGGCTAATAGGAGTGTGTGGAAGGAAAAAACATGTTGCGCCGACCCTACATAACGTGGGATAAGGGCAAGGAAATGATGATGATGGTAAAGTGCTTGAGATCACGTAGATTAATGCCACGTAAATAGACCATCGTCTGACTAAACGATTTGGCAACTATAAAGAATCAAAGTTACGGAAATATAAGTATCGGTGTTGAAAAATATAATAAGTAGAACTCAAATTTTGCGTTTTTTTAATGTACCTACCCGATGGTAAGCAATCACCGCCGCTCATAGATACCTGCAACACCGGAGGAGTCACATGGTGATGGCCGATTGTTCCAAAAATTTACAATCGAATTGTTCGAATGATTCAATACTTGGTATTCGATAGATCATTCGTCATTCGAATGAAAATTAATCATTCGAATGATAACTCGATTGTCGAATGATCTTCGACCGAATTAATTCATTTGAATGAAAATATAGAATGAATCATTCGAATGATTTTCAATTATTTCATCAGTTAACTGTTTAAATTATTTTGCTAGGCTTGCTTTTTAAGGTAGGAGATTGTGATTTTGATATGTTAGTAGCAGTTTTCTAATTAAAGAATATAGTTTCATTTAATTTCAACATTTTAATTCATGCGAATGATGAAAATTTATTCGAATGATGCAATTCATCCGAATGTTTCTTTTTCATTCGAATAATTCGAATAGCTGTTTCATACAATCGAATAATTCGAATACCTGCCCATTCGAATGATCATTCGAATGAATCATTCATATTCGCCCATCACTAAGTCACAAGTAAGTTGCCGGCCTTTGAGAAAGAAATTAATTGCCCGAATAACAACCTTACTTCATTTGGATTATTCCCAAGGTCCACCAAGCAACGTTGCGACAACTTTTAAGTTTTGTTCGCAAAGTTCACCAACAGGGCACGTTAGGAACAATAACAGCGAAAAAGAGATAAATATATTATTCTGAACGTCCACCTCAGAAAACGTCCACCAGTCGTGGACCTGGAATGAAATGAAGAAGAAATTGTAAAAGCACTATTCTCAACCGGTATCTTTGAATTAGTTCTTCTCTTGTCTTTTATTATCATTGAATATCATAAAGATAACCTCCTTACAGTGTAACTGGAGATTCAATATTTTTTGTTGTAGATTGAATGAATGAGTGTGACTGGTTGGGAATACGCTACGCCACTGCTCCCAACGGGTTACAGTCAAGTGTGACTCTGTGTGACTAGTTGGAAATCATTTTACAAAGTTATCCCAACGAGTCACACTGTAACCTGAAACAAAGTAAATCTTTTCGTGACGAGATAACAAAGTAATAAATGATACAAATTTTAATTTCACTAAATGGACCCACCTTGTCTAGTCTCGTGTGTCCAGTTGGTAAATAACCACTTTAATTTCTGATTTTTTTAAGCATTATTTACCATGTGTTAACGGATTAACGATTAACGTTAACTTGCGTTAATTCGTCCCAAAAGAAGCGCTTTAACGTTTAACGAAGTTAACTTTTTTAGTAACGGATTAGCGATTAACGAAGTTAACTATTTGATTAACGATGCCCAGCTATGGAGGAGAATGCGATTAAATGCGCCATAACTGCAGGCTAGTTACACCTTCGGGTGTATGTGGGACTCGAGACTAAAGCGTCCACTACCCACTAAACTCCCCCAGTTTCCCCTTCACAACCTATTGGGACGAGCCGGTGCCAGCCACAGTCAGGGTGGCGTCAGGGAAGGCCACCCCAGAAACCAAGTGACCCGCAGACTTGGCTCGGGCGACCTGTGCAATGCGGGCGTTGGGGACCCTCAGGCTAGGGAAGGCGCGCTGTGTGAGCTCGCCTTCTGCCTGGCCGTCTGCGCCGGAGGGGAGCAGCGAGGGGGTCCTCCTCGCGCTCCCGCTCCGCTGCCTCCTTCTACGACATGGTGAAGTGTCCCTCAATGGAATACGCCACAGTGACCGCTTACCATCTAGTAGGCTGTACTGTAAACAGAGTTTAGATAAAAAATAAGGTAACGATTATTCCAAAAACACAATACCTAATTTGGTATTTCCAGAACTTATTGTTATAATGAGGTATTTTTAGAGTTAAAACAAGGAAAATTCGATAAGGTATAGGTAATTATTACTAATTATCAAGTCGATATTATAATAAAATTAAGCTTCGCTATATATTCACGAATCAAAATATGCGAAATACTCCAAAATCAAAATCTTATTAGAACAGGCAAGAAACGCGATAGTAACTTTTTTGAATCTCCAAAGATTTACAATAATATATGTATCTCCATTACTCTATTTTACTAAGGCATGCAGTTAAGATGGTGTGGTCACGTCCACCGTATGGATGACTGTAGACTCCCAAAGTCCGTTTTTTACTCGGAATTAGCGAGTGGAAATGAAAAAAAACAGTACAAGGACGTTTTAAACGTAACCTGGCCGCTTGCGGTATCTCCACTGAACGCTGGGAGGAACTTGCGGTTCTCAGACCCGAGTGGCGTCATTCTGTGAAAAAGGGGGTAGCCAACTTTGAAGAGTGTCGTCTGAACGAACTCGACGTAAAGCGCCAAACACGCAAGAACCGTCCTAAACACAGAGATCTATTGGACTAGAGCCCGCAAGTACGTCAATTTGTATGAGAACCGACCGTGCCATATTTTTTGTACCTACTGTGACGTAACGAGCGCGATTTAGTGATGAGAAGTAGGGACACGCCCACTTCGTCTCGATTCTCGATTCGATTATAAAAATCACTACATAGTATAAAACACAAAGTCGCTTCCTGTCTGTCTGTCCCTATGTATGCTTAGATCTTTAAAACTACGCTACGGATTTTGATGCGGTTTTTTTTAATGGATAGAGTGATTCAAGAGGAAAGTTTATATGTATAAAACATGCATAATATAGTAGAGAAACACTGATAATTTTAGAGGTTTCTTATGTGAGGTCGTAAATTAACACATTTTTTGCGCTTACATTGCAAACGCTGGCTAAACCCTACGAGATAGATCAAAATAATGTACTACAATATTGTACACCTTAAAAAGTTTTACAAAAAAGTCCGCGATTGTATATGTCTATCTCTTAGGGATACCCCACAACAATCATTTTCCTTTACTTATTACGATAAAATAATAGCTTATTTACGAAAAAGTGATTTTAAGCAATACAGTATTAATCCTTATCCAATAAAGTACCTTAAATAAATTGTGCATGTAATATAGATCAATATGGCCCTTTACATCATGTAATGTAAATTAATATTTTCGAAGGTATATAGGGGGGGGGGGGGATAGATAAACGTCTGTTAGTTCTGTTATGATGTATAAGTTACCACTAAAGTGATTATTATACTTACTTTGTTGTTTTCACATTTTTTATCGGAATTATTTTCGAAAAATAAGCCGACCATGATTTCGTCTACTTGGGGCAGGTTTCTGCTGTTGGCTTTTACGAAATCGTTTTCCATAGTAAAAGTACTTCACCGAATTTGTGTAATTTTGCAAATAAATCACAATAACAATGGATAAATAGGAAAATGCTATTAAAACAGATACGAAAGCATAAAATCACAAGTAGGCGCAAGGAGGTCAACGAGGACGTGAGGCACGTGACGTGATTTTTATTTACTAATTTATAAATAAATAAATTATTATTTTTAACTAATGTTAATAAATATCCATTTTTAAACTCTTCTTAATTTATACGCCGGTTGACAGTACCTAATGTAACCTAATTGTCACTTTATGCTTGATTTTATTTTTCACATTGTCAAATAGCCTATTAACATTCCTGCTTCCAAAATCGACTAGGTACCTTTAATCGATTTTAATATATTATGTGTATGTTGCATAGAACGAACATCACTAATCGCTGTATTTGACTAAAAACGCCTGTGCCACGAAACTTAAACGATATGCGAAAGTACCGCCTTGTTTGATATTCATTGCTTATAAAGCACGCAATACAATTGTAAGGCCAGTATAAAATACGCAATGTATTACGAAATTGCGATTCACGCGGCTTAAGCATTATTTACATAATTGTTTTCTCAAAATTGATAAATAATTCATTTTAAAATAAATTACGCGTATTCAGATAACAAAATGACTTACCGATGAAAGGAAACATCTTTGTTTTGTGGAGTTATCTTTTTGGTATTGTTTTTGCAGCTTAAAATAGCACAAATTGTCATTTTTTGCTATTTCGTCTGACGTCTAACAAGGGGAACGGTCGCGCGGGACTAAAGCTAAGAATCGGCACATTCAGTACGATGGACTGTAGCTGGGCACGCGAAGTAGCTACACTGGCGGGCTCTAGTCCAATAGATCTCTGTGGTCCTAAACCTAGCTACAACTACACCTTTTACGCGGATGGACAGCTATTCCGCCCCCAATGTGACCGGGTGTTCAAATCAAAGTTAGGCTTTGCCAGCCACATTCGTGCTCACGATAGAAGAGTCTAAGGTCGCCGTTGTCGGACACGACAAGGAGGACTATAAAAAAATAGTCATAAAGTGGTCTGTATCAAAGACAAACAAAAAATCGGTTGGGCGCATTATGTCCAATAATTCGCAAAAGGTCCAGCGCGCTCAAAATGTCCAATTCTCACAACGTCCAAATCTTAAATGGTCCAATTAGCAAATGGTCCAATTCTCAAATTGACCAATTCAAATAACAGTTGTTTTAAACTGCCGCGGTAAAGTATATTGCATAGCATTTTTTATCAACTTATGCGGCAAACTCCGGCACAGTGTTTGTGTGCGTGCGACTAGACGTCTGCGTGTAGAGTTAGACTGTACCACAGAGTACTTTTTTAAGACTGTACGAAGCTCGCACGGATCGAGACGAGCTGCTCGCTTGATCCGTGCGAGACACCGTGCCGGAGTCAGCCGAACTGAAACGACGTTAGACGAGTGTCAGTGTCCGCGCTCAAAGCCCGTGTTATAAGCTATCCAATAGCTTAATAAGAAAACTGAAAAACAAATTACAATAGATTGGATCACAGCCGACCAGTACCCAAAGGTGGCACCTGTAACCCGTTCACAAGCATTACTAATGTAGGTATGTCGGCCATGATTATACTCGTAGAAATATGTGCGCATTTACCATTTAAACTAATATTATAAAGAGGAAAGATTTGAGTGTTTGTTTGAATTGAATAGGCTCCGAAACTACTTTCGTTCAAATTTGAATAATTCTTTCACTGTTAGATAGCTACACTATCCCTGGTGATTGGTGAACATAGGGCACTTTTGATCCCGGAAATGTGGGGGGAAGGGGGGATATTTGAAAAAAGAATTTACGCGCGGGTGAAACCGCTGGCGGAATGCTAGTAGGAAATAATTTTTCACATTAATACAATGACGTTCAATATAAAATTAGAGACCCAATCTCTAAGAAAAATTCCTCAAAAAACTTCCGAGTGGCTTTGACACTGATGACATTAACACATTCGTTCAAATTAACACCTTATCTCGTGGCAGTTAGTGTTAAATGTCAATTGTATACAACTAAACGAAAACTCTGCCCAATAGTCGGGTGGGCAGACTTTTGCTTCGGACAATATTTGAGCGTGATTGTGAGTCTAGTTTTTTAATTGAACGTCATTGCATTAATACCACTTTTTGCTGTCTGTAAGTTGTATAATCTATGACGAGGCTAGTTCATCAAAAATCGGAGAGATAGCTGCTGTCTGCCCCCGGCAAAGGGTTGAAGGATGGAATAAATATTGGAACAGGGGCGGAGCGCCGCCGCCCCAGCGCTGCCCACGTAGGGTTGCAACTAGCGGAAAAACAAAAAACCGACTTTTTATTCTATTTTTATACTAGATCAGTTAACGCCTCGATGGTCTAGTGGTTTAAGTACCAGGCCGAGATCTCGGGGTCCTGGGTTCAATTCCTGGGTCTAACTTTGTGTCGGTTTTTTCGGACACTGCTCGGGTTTTTGATCACCAATCCGCATTTGGCAAGCGTGGTGATTAAGCCAGTACCTACCCATCCTGTAACGATAACTGTTTTTTTTTTTTTTTTTTTTTTATACTTAGCCCGGCAAATGACCACACTCCACCTGATGTTAAGTGGAAGTGAAGTCCAGACGCGAGGACAACTGGTGCAACGTAAGGGACGCAGCATCAGTCACCCCCACTCTGCCGGCCCACAAAGTGCCTCTTCACGCCTCGTTTGAAGGACCCTATGTCATAGGAAGGAGGGAATACATGCGCTGGTAGACTATTCCATTTCTTGGAAGTGCGGCAAAGAAACGAGTCACCGAATTTCTTTGTGCGTGCGTGATGGAATATCGGCAACTCTAAATTGGTGACTCCGGAGAGCAGCGCGCGTACTCCTATGAAGGAAGGGAGAAGGAGGGATGAGGTCAAAGAGTTCTTCAGAGCACTCGCCATGGTATAGACGGTAAAAGACGCTAAGTGACGCAATATCTCTACGCAATTGCAAAGGCTCGAGAGTGTTAGTGACCTCTGCATTGCCGATAATGCGCACAGCGCGGCGCTGCAGTCTGTCCAAGGCATCGAGAAGGTAGGTACTTTGCGGAGCCGTCCCAAAGGTGAGAGCAATACTCCACGCAGGATCGCACCTGTGTCTTATATAATAGACACAACTGATCAGGATTTCAAGGATAGAGGCCTTTGCTAGATCAGTTGACAGACAGGTACGCAACGCAACCCACCTGATGGTAAGCAGCCAATGCGGTCTATTCCACTGAGGGACATTCACCATGAAACGTCGCTCAATGTGCTGCCAGACTGTAGGCTCATCTGATCTTCGAGCCTTTGAATATCCCACATTTTTGTCACTCATGACCAAAATAGCCTACCACTTCAGCGGTGTCTTCGAACCGATACGGCTTTCAAATCATCATGAAAAGAGCGCATTCCTTCCTTAAGGTAAGGTCGGCAGCTCATTTAGGATTTGTCAGGGGACCCAAACCAATGGCGCTCGTGGCGCAGCTGTGACAGTGTTTCGTTAGCGATAACGAAAGTCAGGCTACCCTCGCCGCGGTCAGTTAATGGATGGGTCACAATACTCTAGCTGACAAGTCTTTTGCCGGTTCTTCTCGACGGATAACGACATTCAGAATCCGGTGGTAGAGTCACTCTGTGTAATTGACGATTCATAAATACTTGAAACAAGTTTACATGAATAAAGAATACTTTGATTTTGATTTTTGATTTAATAATCAGAAAAATTATCATGACATACTGCAGAACTCAGATGCCTTTTAAACATTTCTTTCACCTAAACGTCATAACTCTCGCTTCAACCCTATTCAAACCACGCCCACCGGAGACCACGCCTACACGCAGCCCCGCCTTTATCCTCAGTCCTCACAGTGCGGATCCTCCCGAGCCGACAGTCGCTCCCGGGGAAACAGGACACTCCCGGATAACTGTGCAGTGGGGGATAAAAGTCAAAACATTTTTAGTTGATGGTGGAAAAAACCACTAGTGCTATTTTCAGTGATACGTTTTTTAAACTTTTGAGTAATAAGGTGTTCGTTACGACCTATAAAGTTAACAGACTAATATAATAGTTACATTAATTATCGACAAAATAATTGAGTGAAGAAAGTGAGTTTAAAACAATTATCAGTGTAAAATCTATAATAATTATTATTAAAAAGTGATATGAGTGAATGCTGATATCAAAATGGGAAAAGTCTTTTGAACGACAACGTCAGTCTTCTAGATAGTTTAAAGGGTGAGTAATCTTGATAAATATTTTTTTTATACCACAAGGATTGCGTTCAAGAATACGGTCTAAGGGCAAGCAATTACCGTCGACGCCGCGCCGCTGATATCACTTGCGCCGAGCCGTGTATAAGGCGATTACAACACTGCACTGCACCGGGACGACAGATTTAATCATTGTATGCAAGTTACTTTAGTTTGTATAGAAAACACGCGCGGCACAACACTCTGAAAACGCGCCCGCGTGCGGGATTTTTACTATGCAGCTCAGTGTGATAACCGCCCAAGTATAATATTTAGAAAAAAGATAACGTTGGCAGCAAAAAATGTGCTTCCCGTTGCCAACACCATGCCCTCTCCAATAATGCTCTGGAGACCTTTCTCACCGACATAAACATAGCACAACATTCACTCAGTCTCAGTCTTCTGTAAGGTACTTCCCTAGACGAGCGGCATTTCAGTGGATGATCCCTATCTTCCATTAACAATGTCACAATATTTACATTATTGTGTCGGAACTGCGAATTAAAAACGGTGACGGACCGGGATGATGACGAACCGTTTTTTTTTTGTAGAGAGGAATGCTTTTACGCACCATAACCCGCCTGGGGTAGGCGAGCCGTGTGTAGGACTCAGTTACTTTAGTATATATTCTGTGACTCAGTGCAGCTCCATGCCCCAGTCTTAAGAAAGACTGGTGCACGGAGAATACCCACTAAACCCCCCCGCGCTCCTGCATCGCCGTCGGCAGCGTCCCTGGGCTTGGATATGACTACCAGGAACATGATGACAAACCGGGCCTAACCCCTCTTTGCTATGTTTTTCCATTATATGGGAATACATAATATTTTCCCAATATATTTTTTTCAAAGAATTATTATATCAAACAGGTTTTCAAAGCGATATAAAAAAACAATTACTGCTAAACTAAAACTACTAACTTGTAATCAGTATATTATTATCTTTATTCCGTTATTATTGACCTCTTGTGTTTCACAGATAATACGAGTATTTTTATATTAATCATTTAAATTAATTAAACTATTAAAACGAACGCAATCCGTTACAAATCCATACTAATATTATAAATGTGTTTGTCTGTTACGTTTTCACGTCTAATAACATAACAACCGATTTTAATAAAATTTGGGACAGACTAGTACTCAGTATTGCGAGCGCTCCGTCCACTTGGATCCCATGCTTCGCTACCATGGGATCCAAAACTTATTTTTTTCGCCTCTTGGATCCTATATTATATTTTAACACTAGGCTCCTATGAGGCCGCTTGCATGGGATCCACAGCAATATGAGAGGCCTCCCAACGACAGAGGAACAACAAAAATGGTTGTAAAAGCTGCAACTTTCCATAACACATACCTAGTGGCCGACTTTGAACTAACATCTCACAACACGTTAAGTATAAAGCCTGTTATTTTGACATTATTTTGACAACAGAATCATAAAGGTTCTGGCGGGGAGGTGGGATAGTGCTCTGATGGGACACTGGATCACCGCCCTGGTAAACCCGGAGCTATCTATATTATAAATTAAGCTAAGTATTTTCTTGTTTCGATTACTAACATTAGACGTAAGACCTCTTGTTACTAATATATGGATAAAAAAGTTATCCGAATAAATGAATTTATTATTATTATTATTACAAAGTTACTCTACAATTTCAATTATCTCGTTAGATAATCGCATCGTCGCTGATCGGGTGGCGAAAACGCAAAATGCCAGGGCGATAACCCAATTCCGCCATTTTGGCGGGCGCACCAATTTCCCGCGCGTAACGAACCTCGGAAAAGTCGGAAACTCTCTGCGCTCTCGTCTGAAGTTATCTCCGACTGTTATTTGTTTATTTCTCTTTATGATGGACGACTGTAACAACTTGGAAAGGCTGATAGTGACTTGAAAGGTAGACGGCAGAAGACTTAGAGACGACCTAGAAACGAGACGAGAAGTCCGACCAGCCCCCCTAGACAAGCGGCATTTATGACGTTCGTTATAGCTCAATTTGCGATAGCGAATGTCAATCAAATCCCATACTTTCAACACGTGACTTTTCTATGGCATCTGTCAAATCCATACAAATTGGACTTAGCGAAATTCGCCAGCTATGAAGCGATGTCATCTTGTCTAAGCCCCCAGATCCGCACCACCCTCAACTCCAATCTAGCCGACGCCCTACATGTCGCGGAAGATCGCCACAAATGGAGATCTATTATTAGAGAGAAAATTATCCCGCTCCAGCATCAGTAAAGAGATCACGACCCCCAGCACTGGGGAATCGACTCGAGGTCCGAGGAGGGGAGGATGAGAGACGACCAAGTACGACACCTTTTTTATACTACATCAGTTGGCAGACAGACACGCAGCCCACCTGATGGTAAGCGGCCATTGCGGCCTATTCCATTGGGAGACAGTTCACTGGGAAGCGACGCTCAATGTGCTGCCAGACTGTAGGCTCATCTGATCTTCGAGCCTTTGATTTCACGTGTACTGGCTCCCACATTAATACTGCCGGAATACAGCCAGAGCTGTTATGGAGGATTCAGGCGACTGGGACCACTATAAAACTGGGACCGCGGTCCCAGTTGCCTGATTAGTTTTTATTTGTTTATTTCGTCAGGCGAGTGGGACCACCCGTAATTTTAACCACAAATCCATTGTTGAAATACAAGATTAAGTACAGTTAGCAGAAAAGGTGTCACAAATAAAACAAAGTTAATTTTTGCAAAGGTAAGTTAGTTTTTGTATTACCTACTTAAACAGTATAACAGTCTTAATTATGTTTTAAAAATCACGTTGGCTCATATGCCTACTTAACTAGTAATTCTAAGTAAACATTCAACAGAAATCTCCCCAAAACAATAATATAAAAATCAGTCTTAATGTCTCTTAACTTTATACACCATAAAGTAAGTACTCATTACTCCTATTATATATTTATAATAAAGTCAGAAGATGCACATATCGTGGTGTAATATTTATTTGCAATGGCAATCATCTCCTCATAACAATGTTACTTAGCAACCGAATGTCACTTTTATGACAAATCCATACTGACACAACGCCGCACCGCCTGTCTACTCTCCATCCGTCTTACGAATTTTCGATCTACTCTTTGGTGTATATGGGCGCCTGGTACTTCAAATAGAAGTTTTGCATCACTTCGATTTTATTTTACATGAATTTTATTCACCACGCTGCCATTTTAGGATGAAATATTCCGTGTGATTACTCTTCGGTACTTATGGGCGCCTGGTACTTCAAATAGAACTTTTGCATCACTCGCTTTTATTTCCATGAAATTCTACTCCGCCATTAGATATTCCGTGTGACTTCTCTTTGGTGTTTCTGGGCGCCTATAACTTCGACGAGCATGGCGAATCAATCTTACTAATCTGTCGCGAGTTTAACATTCTTTCCCCATAAAAAAAGTGTAGTCAGAAGTTTTCACTTCAAAGATACTTGACCGTAATACTAAATAAAATAAAATCCTGAGTTATAACTTGATTTTTCTGTTAACTGTACATTAAAGGAAATTAGGTATATGGTCCCAGTCGACCGATTCAAAAGTGTTATCAGGTAACTGGGACCGCGGTCCCAGTTTTATTTGGTCCCAGTCGCCTGAATCCTCCTGTTATGGCGGCAGATTTCACCAGTGAGGGTGCGGGTAATTAGCCAGTCGGACTCAAAGTCCTTTCACCAACCAGACCCAAGGCGGATAGTATTCAATTGAACTTACCGCCAAAAACTAAGCACAATTAGGAAATGCTACTTCACTGGAAGACACCATACCATGCTCTATATCTTCTCTAACACATACATTACAAACACTCATACTGTGCTGTAGGTGCCATCGTTGGGTGCTGGTCTGCCGGGACTCACAGATCCTTCAGGTTTATAGTTTTTAAAACTCGAAACTGTATGACTTAGATAGTATAAAAGTGGAGATAGTAATATTGAATTCTGGTAACCAAATTGGCGATTGAAAGGAGTAACTGTTGAGTTTCTTGCCAGTTATTCTCAACAGATGACTGCATTCTGAATCCGGTGGTAGAGTCACTATATTTTTTATTTTATTCCTGACGATTCATAAGTGCCTCTTTGAAGCCTATTTGAATAAAGCATATTTTGATCTTGACTCATAACTCATAATCCATCTTTAAGAGGTTACGCAAAGATTGTTTAAATTTAATAGCAACTTGTCAACCGCATCCCTCAATTCCATCCTACACGATAAAGTAATCTATTTTTTACCGCAAAAATGTTTCTTGTCACAATTTACCTCTCATTGAGACATGGCGGCATGGCGGGACGCCGCGCGCGGTCCCAAGTTCAAAGGTGGGCTTTTATATTTCTGATTCGCGCGCGACGGGAGGCCTGGGGTAGCCATGGTTTTATATTAATTTAGATTTTCCTATTAAAAATCTAAATTTTATCTATTCATGTCACCTGCAAAAAAGCGCTTATGAATAGGCAATGGGCGATTTTCTGACAGGCCATTTAAAAAAAAAGAAAGGCTTCCAAAAGCTTCACTAGATGGCGTTGAACGAAGTATGTACATCTATTGTTACCTCTGGTTTTGTATCTAGGAGCCATAATCCTGACTCATTCTTCTTCTTCTTCATAATGAATGGCTTGCTTTGTGTTTTTTATTAACAATTCCGCCAATTGTAATTTTTTCGGGAATGAAAAAGACATCTGACATAAAACGTGCATAGGTGGAATGGCGCCATCTATTAAGAACTAACAAAACGGGCTGTCAGAAAATCGCCCGTTATACAAAGTGACTCTACAGTAGCGGCCAGGATGGCGCGGTCGGTTTCGGTGGGAGCGCTTTGTGTGTGTTTCCCATATACAACTAGACACCCAATCTCTAAGAAAAATTCATCAAAAAACGTCCGAGCGGCGTTGACACAGATGACATTAACACATTCGTTCAAATAAACACCTTATCTCGTGGCAGTTAGTGTTTAATGTCAATTGTATACAACTAAACGAAAACTCTGCCCAATAGTCGGGTGGGCAGACTTTTGCTTCAGACAATATTTGAGCGTGATTGGGAGTCAACTTCATTGGTGTTTCCCGATATTTTTGAATGCCACTTGCAACGTGAGTTGTAATGAGCGGTGTTTTAAACAGGAGTGTTTTGCCAGCTACAATCCAAGAAGAAGAAGAGTGACTACCACCGGCTTCGAAATATTGTTATCTATCGAGAGAGAAACTCGATAGTTCTCTTTTCAATAGTCAAAATAATATTATAGATATTATCCATTTTCTGAAGCCAGTGGTAGAGCCATTTTTATCATAATATCATCAAAATGGTAAAAATATTTTATATTGCATCTCTGAATCCTACGTGAAGGCGTATCCTCTTTTCTTCCCTTACCAGGGACGATGGCACTTGGTTTGTATCATCTGGCCGGTAAACATATCACCGGGCCAGTTAAAACATTTTTTCTCATGTGGCGCAGCCAGTCACCGGGCCAGATGAGATACACTCGATTAAAGAACATTTTGATTTTGAAATGCGCAAGTCTGTCTTTTACACTTTCATCCCTCAAAAACCACTAAACCGATTTTGATATTTCGCACAGACGCAGACTGGAGCTTGAGAAAGTACTAGGCTACATTTTATCTCAGAATAACGCCCAGTTCTCATGAAATAACAGAAATAGAAGCGTTTTTGTTTGTTTTTCTGTCACGTCGTAGTTCGACGTGATTTTCGGTACAGGGATAGTTTAGAACATGGAGAGTAACATAGGCTCACTTTTGGAAAAATATCACATTCCTAAGATGTAATGTCGTAAAGCCTACGCGGGTGGAAGACGAGTATCTATACTAATATTATAAAGAGGAAAGATTTGATTGTTTGTTTGTTTTTGAATTGAATAGGCTCCGAAACTTCTGAACCGATTTGAATAATTCTTTCACTGTTGGTAAGCTACACTACTTAACTATACTTTTGATCCCGGAAATGTGAGGGAAAGGGGGATATTTGTAAAAAGAAATTAGGCGCGGGTGAAACCGCGGGCGGAAGGCTAGTTATAGCATAAACTAAGAAATATCACTCCTTTATACCTACAGAGGATTTGAACTCACGCCTTTAGGCCACTATCAAAATATGAAGTATTCGTATGAATCCAAGCAAGTGTCGTATGAATGTAAATTAATACTTGAGTCAAGTCCTGACCATATCGTTGCATCATGGTGCCCCTACGCCCTGCCGGCGACAGGGGCGCCCAATAAACCGGCCCATTGTGGGATAATGCTTCTGTCAACTGTTGCGCGCTTTGACACTTGACAGATGACAATGACAGGTGACGTCACCTAACACAAGATTCAAAGACTTCAAAAAGCTTTTTCAAGCTTTAATTTTTGTCATCCACGGTAAAATATAACTATAGACCATTGAGCTAATATTATACGTCAGTACATATATTTCTTTGCTATAGACCGATTTTGTAAAATGGTTGAAAAGTCTTCTATTAGTGTGCATGAACATGACCGTTTGTATCGGTCTGGGTGTATATAAGTATGTGTATTACAAAATTACAAATGTATTTACAAAAAAAAAGTATATGGTGAAGTTTATGTTTAATTTCTTTTAATTTTACTATTATTGTTTGAAGTCGGTTTTTCTTTTTTTATTAATATTTTTCTCACAAGCGCAAATCCGTATGCACAGCTAGTAAAACAAACAGATAACACGGTAAACAAAAGATGAAACATTATTAATTCGTGCGAGGGGTCCGATAGACCCCACGGCTCGTTGCAGGGTTAATAACGCGACTCAATCATTAATAGCTTGCGTCAACACGCGTAATGCGCTCAGCCAACCCTCCAGCGACGGGGCCGGTCCAACAGGCCCCGGGAGAATTAATAATTTCAATTGTTAATATGGCTTAATCACTGTTGCTGTGAAAAAGGTAAAAATGAGAGTTAAAATTGTAAAAAATCACATAAAATAAAGTAATATAATAGTTATCCAAAACCTTAGCTTGCGGAAATTCCCTACGACACTAACCACCACACCGCGTTAAATCCTTAAGTACTAATTTCATAAATGCGAAAGTCATTCTGTCTTTCAGTATGTTACGCTTTCGCCTAAACTTTTAATGTTTGGTAAAGACATAGATTTCCATGGAAAAACCAAAAGAAGAAGTGATTTTGCTTGGTGCATGAAAGAAATTAATTTAACAACAAAGCAACTCTAGCATCCAAGTTATCGACACATAAACATTTATACAAATTTTGTCATACACCACGCTTGGCAAGTACGCAATTGGCTTTATTATCAAAAGCTCGAGTTGTATGTATTCGATAAAAATTAGCCCAATTTTTTAAACTCGACCCGGGAATTCCGGAAACTGAATCCCGAGGTCATGATCAGATACCTACTTATACCATCTAGAACACTTTAAACATTATGACATGCAAAATAATTTATAATAAAATTAAATATATTGGAAAAATAATAATAAATTAAATCATAATGCTTTGCTTACTGTAGAACTAAATGGCGCAGTGTTAAAAGCATCCCAGTACATTATCTAACTAATATCAACCCTTGTTTACACGAAAACAAATCAAAAAGCACAACAAATCTCAACAGGTACATAGCGAAACAACCCCAACCTGCTCGCAAATTCACCCCCGGTCCATCCGGCCCCGAGAGACAGTTAACCTGTAAGTTTGCCCCTCATCAGCGGATCCGAGCATTTTAGGGTTAAGCGATGGGCTCGTGAATAGTTGATGGCGCTAAATGGCGTAATGGATAGCCTTTTGTCGGAGGGTTATTGTTTTGACTGACGGAATGGACCAGATGGCTGATTTTTTGTAAGAATGATCCCTAATTAATGTTAGAGCCAGTCAGAGTTGGGAGATTTTTTGGCCAAATCAGAATTTTGTAACGTTTTAAGTAAAAAATTCTGGATTCTTACTTCGAAAGCGGGAAATAGAAAGAAAACGTATTTTTTTTTAATTATCTTTTTATTTTTTACAAGCCTTCCACCGCGGTTCCACTCGCGCGTATTATCTTATGTCAATTATCCCCCCCCTTCCCCCATATTTTTGGGATCAAAAGTACCCTATGTCACCCGGGGATAGTGTAGTTTTTCAACAGTGAAAGAATTTTTCATATCGGTTCAGTATTTTCAGAGCCTATTCAATACAAAAACAAACAATCAAACAAATACACAATTTTTTCCTTTTTATAATATTAGTATAGAACTTATTTTTCGTGACAATACTCGTAGATAGCAAGAATGGCCATAGAATTGTATTAATAATAAAAAATATGATATTTTAAATCAGTCTTACTCTACCAGTCCCATGGGCATTTCGGCGGTTAGGCAGTAGACTTTTCTTAGCCTTCTGAAAATATGTATTATAAGTAAAATCAGGTCTCGTTAATGGTGGACATTGGGAACACTTTTGTCTATAAAATAAACTAACTATTAAAAAAAAGCTTTTAATTTCTTTTAATTACAACTTAAATAAATTAAAATTAAAACAATTAACATTAATAGACCGATATCGCCTCACCATAACAAGTGTTGACATGGGGTCATTTCGACCCGGTCGCCACCTGTGGCTAACCCTTCCTTCACCACGGGTATCGGTCTCTGCGACCCTTCCTAATGACATCCGAGTGTTTGTACAGTATTGTATTAGTCGGACAAGTTGCCAAAGTGAATTATTTGCCCACAGGTGGGGCTAATTTCATAATTGGGTGTATCAGTGCCGATGTTTCGGGGTGGATGCTTTTAAACAAAAACGTACAAAAATTTTAAAAATTGGCCCTTGTTACACAAAAGTCTTTATTATTTATTTAGGTATCTTATTGTAACAATACCATAAATCTCAGCCGTAAGATCTAATCAATTCGATCAAATTACTTATTACTCTTCAAAAATTTGACCTCCACCAAACAGAAGGTCGTGGGTTCGATTCCCACCTTGGATTGGGTTTGGTTGGTGGTAGGGCTTTTTCAGAGTCCAACTGGTTTTTTTTTCAACTCGAAAAATTCAAAAAAAACTCTACTTCTGTAATTCAGTACTTTAATTAAAAAGGTCCTCCTAGTCGATTTTTGGCTACGGGAGCAAATACAATCGCTCTACATTAGTGGTAAAAAACGTTTTTTTGTTATAAATTTGGATAATAGGCTTGCATTGACCGCTTTCTCACCTGGTGATGAGTGATCAAGCGGCCTACGTTGTTACATGCCTGCCTAGAAGGTACCTGTTTACTTAGTCTTGTCGACTTGAAGACCCGAAATTGTAATCATTAGAAAACACTCGGGCCTTGAGGTCCACAGCTTTTGAAAAATTTTTGGAAAGTACTCACGATTCTCTCCTAGCAATCCCAAGTTACTTCTAAACACCTTTGAAAGCACTATTCTCTAGTAAAACTTGCCGAAAGTCCATCCAATCAGAGACGGAACTCACAACACAAGTCTGTTGTCTGTCTGTGCGAGACTCGCCCCAGTCATTAGCTAATTGTGTAAGCGACGCCGCGGGGCGCAAATGTATCGAAACAGGGCTGTCCAAGTGTCCAAACGTTGTTTTTTTATTAACTAATCAAAAAACTGACTACAAATGATAAAATCATCAACGTAGATAAACCAAATATTAGGGTTAACACGAAAAGTACTTGTCCAATTTTGTTCATTTTTTAATGGGACAATTATGATGGGCCAACCTTGAATAAAAAAATATCTGAATTAAGCGTGATAGTATTAAAGACAGACAAACTGACAGAGAAACAAAGTTGCTTTTGAATAATAATATTGTGATGGCTCCCTCGATTTTGTATTTCACAGTAAATTGAACACGTGTTCACTTTGTATTCCACAAAGTGAACAAAACAAGTAAGAATTAAAAAAAACTTACGCCAGGTAAAAAAAAAATATTCTGAGGTCACAGCCACGACCATTCTGAGGTCACAGCCACGACCAAGATAATACACGTTACCCTCCTTTTAAAAAATCGAGTAACAGCACCAATCCAATGTATTTGCTACCCCTAGCCGCTCTAACAAAGGTAGGGAACCCCTCATTTACAAAGAAACACAATTACCTCATTGTCACACGCGGGCATCGAACTGTTGACACGACGATACAAACCAAACAACAACCCCACTAATCCTAATACATACGTAGTACTATAATACTCGTAACTCATCCGAGTGTTTTGATCTAGGATTCGGCAAGTCCAGTTATCACATTGCAGCGACTGCCATCTGACCTACGTAACTCTTAACGGAGGACCAGACCAATTGGATCATGGCTACAAAGCCATCCGACTGTGCAGGTTTCCTTAAGATTTACCACAGATAAAAAAAAAAAAAAAAAAATTGTTTATTCAGTAACAAACATTTTTAGTTACAAAAATAGTAGCCTGGTGTCTCCTTTTAAGCTTATAAAAGCCTGTGTCAGGAGGCACCGCTCTTCAGTTACAGTTTCTTAAGTACTAATAACAAGCATTGCAGTGTATGTATGAAAATTAATTATTAAGGTATTACAAATCTAAAGTATTGTAATATTTATTTATTAATTTTTTTAAATTTTTTAGATTCTGGTTAGAACTTAAGATCTTATACACATAATACAGATAATAAAATACTAGTGTAGTACTATTCTTTTTTTTTATACAACATAAGTTGGCAGACAGGTACGCAGTCCACCTAATGGTAAGCAACCACTGCGGCCTATTCCATCAAGTGACACTTCAACAGGAAGCGTCGCTCAATGTGCTGCCAGACTGTAGACATTAGACAGACTCATCTGATCTTCGAGCCTTTGATTTCAAGTGTTCTGGCTCCCACATTAATACTGCCGGAACACAGCCAGAGCTGTTATGGCGGCAGATTTCACCTGTGGGGGTGGTAGCTAGCCAGTCGGACTCTGAAAAAGTTCTTCCACCAACCAAAATTCAAATGGTGATGGTAAATGTAAAATATTTGGCGATTGAAGAGTTTCTTGCCGGTTTTTCTCGATAGATTATAACGACTGCCGACAAACTGCTCAGGCATCAGGCTTTGGCAGACCTCAAAATTTGATTATTTTGTGATACTTTTTTGAGTACAACAAATTAAAATTTTGAAGCCGGTGATAGAGTCACTCTGTATCATTGAATAGAAAGAATAATGGTTGATTGTCAGTCAGTCAGTCTTTTTGTACAAAAAAAGTATACTTACTTACGTTTTAGTAACAACATTTCTTGAAGTCTTCTTGTACAAAAAAGTATACGTTTTAGTAACCACATTGCTTGAAGCTATGTTAAGTTTATGGCTACTGGCTAGACGGAATTTATCACCCGATTCAGATTTTAAAACACATATCTCAATCTCAAAGCCAATCCAAATTGATTATTGAAGACATCAAGACTCAATCTTCGCATGAAAACAAAGCGTCTTCCCGCAGTGCGCGCCCCCTGCCGGCAGGAAATGAAGCGCCGTGCTCCGGGGCCGCGGAAGAGCGCTATTGACGGATTTGACGGGTGTATTTACGATTTGACGTCTTGTTTGAGGGTTAGCTATCTGTGGTGTTTACCTTGTTTTACTGACATTCACTTGTTTTACCGACAAAGTTTGACGAGCCATTTGGTGTAATGGTCGAGAAGTCGGCTAATACACCAGAGGACGCGGGTTCGATCCCCGCACGGTACAAACATTTGTGTGCATGAACATGTCTGTTTGTATCGGTCTATGTATAATATGTATTAATTTACAAAACAAAAAGTATATAAGTAATGTTTATCCGTTGTCTAGCACTCATAGCACAAGCTAATGCTTAGTTTGGGGCTAGATGGCGCTGTGTGAATAATGTCCAGAGATATTTAAAGTTATTCTGTTTCATTGTATATTGGATATAATATGAACAGGCTCCGAAACTACTGAACCGATTTGAATAAATCTTTGACTGTTGGATAGCTACACTATCCCCGGTGAACATAGGGTACTTTTGATCTCGAAAATGTGGGGGAAGGGGGGGATATTAATAAAATAAAGATATTACGCGCGGGTGAAACCGCGGGCGGAAGGCTAGTTGGATATAATCACAGAAGTACTTGTTTTCTTGACATTCACTGGTTTTCCGATATAGCTATAATATGATAATTACAATCAAATGTTGCATTAGACAGAAGTAGAGACAGTGACTAAAATGTTGTAATGGTTTAACTAAAAAAGCTTAGATAATTTTTTTTAAATTGATATCGTGCTAAAGCAAGCGAATTCGTATTATAATCATACAAAAATTAAAAACTAATTTCGATTATAAAGGATGAAAGGATGAACCGATTCTTATGAAACTATCATCAGAATCGGTTCATCCAATAAAAAGTTATTAGAGCTAACACACATTAATACAGTAAAAAAATTCAAACCATCTCTTTCTTTTGAAGTCGGGTAAAATTCTGGCAAACGCTGCACTGCATAGAAACTCCACTTAGATTTACTATGTAGCAGGTACCCTCCTATTTGTAAAGGTAAATTGCGACTTTTCAATTTTAATTTTCAATCACATTTCGCTACAAGCAGTATTCAACCAGGTATCAATTTACCAGCACCCCAACATGACTGACAGGCGTCAAATAAAGTATTCTGCGGGAATCCGAGACGAGTTTCGCATACTAATGGCCGAGGTATTGATAATATTCGAAAAAATCTTTTCATAACAGATAAGAAATGTTGCTGAGTGGTTTGAAATAAGAAATGGGGAGAAGGTTCGAATATCCGCGAGCATGGATTATTATAATCTTGACTCAGAGCATGAGCAACCGACGCAGTAAAAATAAATACAAAATTACAAACTATTGCATTTTACCGCTTTGTAACACGGTTTTTTTTATGTAAAAGGGGACAACAAGCAGGCGGGTCACCTGATGGTAAGCAATCACCGCCGCCCATAAATACCCGCAACACCAGAGGAGTCACAAGTACGTTGCCGGCCTATATGAAAGAGATGTGCTCGTCTCTTGAAGATTGCCATGTCATATCGGCTTAAAGGTTGGTCACTTGCCTTACGCACCCCTCCACCAACCCGCACTAGGCCAGCGTGGTGGAGTATGGCCCACACTATCTCACAATTGAGATAAGGCCTGTGTCCCAGCAGTGGGAACGTATATAGGCTGATGATGATGATGATGATGATGTCATATCGGTCCGGAAATACCGCTGCAGGGAGCTGGTTCTAAGCTAGGAAGTATAGAACTAGGAAGGCTGTAGAAGCTAGTTTTTTATACATGATTCTGATTCTGAGTGTTTTGTTCCAATTTATTTTGGTTACGCTTGCAGCATCATCCAAGATTAAATGGCTATTTCAGTTATTATATTGTAGCGACTGCCATCTGACCTCCGTAACCCTTGACAGGGAACCAGACCAATTGGAGTATGTAACGTGTGTAGATTTTCACACGGTGTTTTCCGTTACCACCGAGCTACTACTATGACGAGCCATTTGGTGTAATGGTCGAGAAGTCGGCTATTACACCAGAGGTCGCGGGTTCGATCCCCGCACGGTACAAACATTTGTGTGCATGAACATGTCTGTTTGTATCGGTCTGGGTGTTTCTATGTATAATATGTATGTATTTACAAAAAAAAAGTATATAAGTAAGTAATGTTTATCCGTTGTCTGGCACCCATAGCACAAGCTAATGCTTAGTTCGGGGCTAGATGGCGCTGAGTGAATAATGTCCAGAGATATTTATTTATTTTATTTACTGATAGAAACTAATATCTCTACTCTATAGAACAATTAAAATTCAAACATTAGACTTTAATGAATCTGAAGAAGCCGCCATAACAGCTCTGGCTGTGTAATCTACATTAATTTTAGTAGTGGTAGAGCATGTCCGAATGGGCCGCCTCGTCCGGAGAAGTACTTACAACCATAACACCAGCGTGAAATAATAGTGACTGCTATTGTGTTTCGTCTGGTTACACACACACCCCCCATACCCCCATAGGCCGGCAACGCATCAGCGATGATCCCTCTGGTGTCGCCATAGAGATCTAAATAAATGGGTGTCGCAGATGTCCATGGGCGGCGGTGATTGTTTACCATCAGTCGACCCGCTGGCTCGTTTGCCGCCTTTGACATAAACAAAAAGAATCCAGGACCCGAAATCCTTAAACCGCTACTTAAAGCACCTAGACATCGAAGCGTTAAAAATATAATAACAGGGATGAATCGTGAATCGGTTTGGATATTGATTGGCGGCGAACTGAGGGCTGATTGTGTTATGATTTGATTACGCACGTGACGCGGCGGTGCGGGGTCGGTGCCCGGGCGAAGCAAAAGTACAAGTGTAAACAAACCATAATCATATTGTTAATCTTAAAGGTCATAATAATAAAACTTTGGGAATTATATTATCATTATTTACTATTTTTATTTTATTTTAACTTAACACGAAAACTGTATGACTTCGTTATTTATATAAATGGATAATACTATATTTAATGTTGTATAAACTTTTGGCGATTAAAAAGAGTAACTAACGAGTTACTCTCGATAGTAACTTGATAGTTACTATTGAGAGTAATTACGTGCCGCTTCTTCCCGATAGTTGTTTAACAACATTCCGGAGCCGGTAGTGTCACTGTATAATTTATGAAGTTGACATAAATAAAGAATATTTTGATTTAATTTGATTTGATTTGCTTAATGCAAGAGTTGCTGGAATTTATTACGTCATGTCATGATTTCTAACTAATTTATGTTCTGGAAAATAAAGATATTATTATTATTTAATGCCCCACTGCAAAGGAAAGGCCTCTATCATTGCAATCAAGTACGAATTCTTCTTCTTCTTAGCGTGTCGATGGCAATACTAAATTTTCGACTCCCAATATTGAGCAACACGGATTGCACTCTCCGTGGCAGACATAAGCTCCTCCTGAGTACAGGTGACCGGGCAGTTTGGGCAAGATGTTAGATGACCCATGGTCTGAGGGGCAAAACCACACTCGCAAGCCACACCCAAACCATCAGTGAACCCCCACCTGTGCATGTTTTCTTTGCTTCTGCCGACCTGAGTACGCAATCTATTTAGGGACTTCCAGGTCAGCCACGGTAGATCATGCCCAGGCGGAAGTCTCTCCTGAGGCGGGACAAAGGAGCCAGTCGGGGCAAATTCGAGGATTCAGGCGACTGGGACCACTATATAACTGGGACCACGGTCCCAGTTGCCTGATTAGTTTTTATTTGTTTATTTCGTCAGGCGAGTGGGACCACCCGTAATTTTAACCACAAATCCATTGTTGAAATACAAGATTTAGTACAGTTATCAGAAAAGGTGTCACAAATAAAACAAAGTTAATTTTTGCAAAGGTAAGTTAGTTTTTGTATTACCTACTTAAACAGTATAACAGTCTTAATTATGTTTTAAAAATCACGTTGGCTCATATGCCTACTTAACTAGTAATTCTAAGTAAACATTCAACAGAAATCTCCTCAAAACAATAATATAAAAATCAGTCTTAATGTCTCTTAACTTTATACACCATAAAGTAAGTACATACTTTTTACTCCTTTTATATATTTATAATAAAGTCAGAAGATGCACATATCGTGGTGTAATATTTATTTGCAATGACAATCATCTCCTCATAACAATGTTACTTAGCAACCGAATGTCACTTTTATGACAAATCCATACTGACACAACGCCGCACCGCCTGTCTACTCTCCATCCGTCTTACGAATTTTCGATCTACTCTTTGGTGTTTATGGGCGCCTGGTACTTCAAGTAGAAGTTTTGCATCACTTCGCTTTTATTTTACATGAATTTTATTCACCACGCTGCCATTTTAGGATGAAATATTCCGTGTGATTACTCTTCGGTACTTATGGGCGCCTGGTACTTCAAATAGAAGTTTTGCATCACTCGCTTTTATTTCCATGAAATTCTACTCCGCCATTAGATATTCCGTGTGACTTCTCTTTGGTGTTTCTGGGCGCCTATAACTTCGACGAGCATGGCGAATCAATCTTACTAATCTGTCGCGAGTTTAACATTTTTTCCCCACAAAAAAAGTGTTGTCAGAAGTTTTCACTTCAAAAATACTTGACCGTAATACTAAATTAAATAAAATCCTGAGTTATAACTTGATTTTTCTGTTAACTGTACATTAAAAGAAATTAGGTATATGGTCCCAGTGGTTTACCCTTGTTTGGCCAAAAATTGTTTCCCAAAATATCATATCGCAAACTATTTTTCGCAAATTTTCATTTGGCAAAAAAACGTTTGGCAAAACAACGTATTGCAATTTTTTATTTAGCAAATCTCTTCTTTGGCATATTTTTTTTTCGCAAATTATTGTTTGGCAATGTTTCATTTAACCAAATATCATTTGATCAAATGTTTTATTTGGCAAAACTTACTCTTCCCAAAATATTGCAATGCATATGATTTACTAAACAGTGTGAGTGGTGCATAAAATACAAACTATATAACTAGCTTACGCTCCAACTTTGAAAATGTAATGCTGCATGGATGTTTGTTTCACCTTGTACAAATAATTTACAGGTAATAATTTCTTAGTTTATATTAATTTTCATGTTTAATACTTTTTATCAAAATTTCCAAATGATTCGTTAACAATAGATTTGAACAAGCGCTCGGCGGCCGCTGCCGCGGCACGCTCGCTTCGCTCGCTCGCCTTCGCGCGTTGATGGTCAGTGTTCTAACCTAACCTAACCCAGTAACTGATATATTATACTTTAGGAAAAGCCCAGGGTTGTGCAAAAAAATACGCATCAGACATGACTTTTAATAAACAAGCAAAGTGTTTGTTAGCACTCAGCTATTTGCCTGAAGATGAAATACCGGTTTATTTTAATAAGCTACTACATAATATTGATGATCCGGATTGGCAAAAATTTGACCAAATATTTTTTTGGAATATGAAAATTTGCAAAATGAATCATTTGCTGTATTAACATTTGACCAAATAAAACTTGACTAAGTGAAAGTTTGCCAAAAGATAATTTGACCAAATGAAGTATGTGCGAAATATACAGTTGTTAAAGGTCCATTTGCGAAATGAAACATATGCGATAAGTTTTTTGCGAAGTGACGAAAAGTAATTTGGCCAAATGAAGGGATACCGGTCCCAGTCGACCGATTCAAAAATGTTATCAGGTAACTGGGACCGCGGTCCCAGTTTTATTTGGTCCCAGTCGCCTGAATCCTCGCAAATTCATTCTTCCACAGGCTAAGACGAATTAGCTTGATATCAATCTTTGGTATAAAAAAGTGAATTTGTACTAAGCGTTGATTCTCGCTTAGTACAAATTCACGACCTCTACGATTAACCAACTAAACAACACGAAACCAGTTCCCATCACACACCCTTCAGATGAAGACACAACACAAACATTTGCCATAATCCTTTGATTTTATTAAACGCTCCGTCAAAATTGATCTCGTAAGTAAACAGCAATATACTTGCTTCCGACAGACGCCACGCCCCCGGGCCACGCCCACCCCCTCACAGGTACCCTCCCGTTACCCCCCTGGATCCACACTACCCCCCACGGGGGTATGAATGTTTTATAAGCAAAGAACGGTAAAACACGTGAAATGAAACTAAAAACAAAATGACTGTGAGGAGTCAGTCAATGTTAAATGGATTTAATAACGAATTCGGCTACTTCCCATTTGGTAAACCTCAAACTGTACCTACTAAAAAGTTGCGTTTGGTAAACATTTTATTTACTTCATACATTTATCCCATTTGGTAAACTTTCGAAATGAGACTAAATGTAGGTACATAATATGTTTTGCACTGAACTGTCTAAGGGCAGACGTGGCGCTTACCATCAGGTGTACCATCTGCTCGTCTTGTTACACATTGCAATAAAAAATCGTTAAAGGTAATTCAATTGGAAGATCTCCTCGCCACCAATTCACTGGTTTTGCCTCAACCGGGAAGTGCGCAAATGCAAATTTCCTTTAGTTCCCGCGGAAAGTCACTGTAACTACCGATGCAAATCGATGGCACATCCGGCTCGAAGGACCGAATGATCCTACCACGCCGGATAATAAGAATAAAAGTCACGATTTCAGTTTTTATAAGTCTGTAGAGTGAAATATTATGTAAGTTTCTTTTAGTTATAACATAACACCGTAAATATCTATTTCTTTTTGTTAACTATATATTGTTATATACACCGTAAACATCTATTTCTTTTCGTTAAAACTACTTCCTTAAAGTAATAGATGTAAACATTTTATTATAATTAATTAATATATTATAAAATTGGCCCTAGGGTTACGGATTACGGAGTTGTGGCGGCAGTCGCTCTAATCTAATGTATCAAATAGATTGCAAGCGTACCCTGATAAGATCGAGACGCTCGCAGAAAGAAGACTTTTGTTTATGAGAGAGTAGAGTGGAGAGAATTCGGGCTTCTAGCACTTTACATCACTTTTTTTTATGTCAGAGGCGGCAAACGAGCCAGCGGGTCGCCTGATGATAAGCAGTCACCGCCGCCCATGGACATCTGCAATCTGCAACACCAGAGGGATCGCTGATGCGTTGCCGCCCTTTTAAGAGAGAGTACGCTCGTTTCTTGAAGGTCTTTATGTCGTAACTCTCCGAATAAAGCGCAAATTAAAGCTTCTGCTCACACAGATAGGTACTGTTTGCAGAATGGGCCCCTAATTATATGTATTTTGTGGTCTTAAATATGTTTATCCGTTTTTCTTTGTCGCAGTTGTGATGGCGGAGGGGGAGTCACCAGGCTGGTGATGTCGCAGCAGCCGTTCACCACGCTGCCCTGGGGAGTGCACTACCCGCACAGGTGATCACCCATCATTATACAATGCTTTGAGAGTAGCAGCATAGTTAATATTGTATAGCTCGACGATAACGGAAACTTCGTGACCAATCTTGCTTAATCGAGGTAGCTGTGCACAGCCAGTTGTGTATGTGTAACCAATAATCCTTATCAAATTGGTTTCTTTCCTTTGTCAAGGGTAACTTAATAACATGGACTTGGTCACAGGACTTGGCCAAATTAAAGATCATGGTGCAAGTGTGCCCTGAAAACGCTTGGAATGGAAAGCGATCGAAAAGAAAAGGACAAGGAAAGATCTTCCATCTAGCTAAATGATGTGCATACTTAGATAGATAGATAGACAATAAAAAGGAGGAAGATCTTCGATCTTTCTTTTTCACTGTCGCTACGACTAGTAGGTAATCAGTACACGTCACATAAGTAATCTATATAGGTTTCCTGGGGGGCTGAAAGAGCTCAGTAGTTTGACTCCGGCTGCTGAGGACTGGTTGCAGCAATTAAGTCTGGAAGTTTGAGAGGAGTAAGGTTGCATGCAGTATTCGCCATACGACATGATGATGATGACATAAGTTACACGGCGCTGTGTGAATAATGTCCAGGGTTTTAGGTATATATTATACTCACTTGCGTATTTTCTAGCAGAGACCCCGGGGCGGGCGGAGCGGGTGCGCCGGCGCAGTACGCGCGCCACCACGCGCTCGACCACCACGGTCTCGCGCAGACACATATACCGTGAGTTAATTAAATGAAAATAGAGAGCTAATTAGGTATATATTTTAGAAAAAAAATCAGTCGCTTTACGGCCGAATGTTCACGGCTAAAAATCGGTGTTTTTGCTTCCTCGGCAAAGTCTTAGTAAATAATCCTTTGTTCTAGATGTAAGGGAGAAGAAGATGCAAGATCAGACTACAGGGAACATTATCATTTGCACAGGTATTAAACAATAGCTATAGGGTGTTTTTTTATATTTTTTAGCCAACAGTCTAGTTTTAATCAAAGATTTAAGAGTACATGCTTTGTTAAAACTGACTTCTATAAATAATCCATTACTTTGATTATTAAAAGGTTAAATGCCATCTCGGCAACGGAATCACATTTATTGACATTTCACCAGAAAGCAAACTCTAAACGTGTTAACCACACTGTAGGCTCACCTGATCGTGAACCTTTCGTTTAAAAGTACTTGTTCCTACATAAGGCTGTTATAGGGCGGCTGATTTCACCAGCGGGTGGTAAGACTTCGCTGAGTAGCCACTCGGTTTTTCAAGTCTTACTACCAACTAGAACTAAGTCAGATTTTATCACCGAGTGGCTTACCTTATCAATGTAAAATATGGTAAAATACATGATGGCAAGCGAAGGTATTTGCTTTGTGAGCTCAACTGACGGTGAGTCACGGATCAAATTTAGCAAATCTGTCAAAAAGTCTCACTTGAATTATAACTCTATGCGATAGACATTAAGCTCAAAATTGGTTGCAGGAATTTGACAAATTTGTAAAGGTTGATCAGTGGCTTGCTGTACACTGGACTCATTCTTCTTGTTGCCAGATGCAGCGGCGCGTACGGCAAGTGCGCGGAGGCGGAGGAGCCGCGGGACGCGCGGGAGGAGGTCGTCTCCAGCTCAGGAGAACACCATCACTGGGAGGAGAAGATTGGTAATCTGCCCTTTTTGTCGGAGGAAAATGCGCTTTAATACCGTCCGGGGCGAAGTGCGATGTGTGGGACTTTCTAAGAAGGACGAAGTTTACTCACCCGGTGTGCTCGTCCTTACCTGATGGTGGTGTCCGGGAAATGTCCGCAACGTCAACGGCAAGTGCCTACAAGTATCCAACAATTAAGTGCCCTCGACCATTCCATCCGGCTGTTTCAGGGATCCGTGCTAAGTTTTTTTGAAGTGAAAACTTCTTTAGCGGCGTTCTGCACTTTTTTTGTATGGGGAAGTGTCACGTGACCTGATATAAAATTTGAAGTCCGGATTAATTGAACGTCATTGGTCCGGACACGTGTTTTTTGCATAGACTCATAGACTTAAACATAGATGGCGTGGTTAGGCATTTCTGTCCATGACATGCTTCCGGCCGCCATTTTCAGCCGTTGTAGGATAGATGGCGCTACCCTACTACTTTCGCTAGATGGCGTGGTTATTTTTGCGGAGGAGAACGCATTTACGCGCCATAACCGCAGGCTAGCGACGCCTGCGGTCGTGTGTGGGGCTCGAGACTAAGTCCCACTACCCACTAAACTCCCCCGGTTTGCCCTTCACACCCGATTGGGACGAGCTGGTACCAGCCTTGTGGCTATTGACCAGCGGTCCAGGTAGACCTGGGATCACCATCCATAAGCACTGTAATAAATAACTGTGTTATTTTTTCTAGTCAGCAGTTCTCTGTGCAGTTCAGCGACCACATCGAGGAGTGAGGCTGCCTCCCCCCACCAACACGTCACCACCACCCACGCAGGTAAACTAACTTTACTCTCATACCACAAGAGTTAGCTTTGGAGACCTTACTCACCGACAGACACATAGCACAACAGTTATAAAGCGCTACTCACTGTGGACTTTTTTTATACTAGATCAGTTGGCAGACAGACACGCAGCCTACCTGATGGTAGGCGACCACTGCGGCCTATTCCCTTGAGGGACACTTCGTCTGGAAGCGTCGCTTAATGTGATGCCAGACTGTAGGCTCTCTGATCTTCGAGCCTTTGATTTCAAATGTTACTGGCTTTCACATTAATATTGCCGGAACACAGCCAGAGCTGTTATGGCGACATATTTCACCTGTGGCGGTGGTAGCTAGCCAGTCGGACTATGAAAAAGCCCTACCACCAACCAGACCCAAGGCGGGAATCGAACCCACGATCTCCGTGTTTTATACCCGAGCGGCTTAGCCACTGTTCCACGGAGGCGGTCAGTAGTTCCAGCCTTGTGGCTATTGATAAGCCCATCCCGGAGGGGCTACCCCTGCCCGGTCAACCCAAGCCATGTAATGTCCTAATTCCTAGAACCAAACTGGAAACAATCACACAAAGTGATTTCCCCCGCAGGATTGGAACCTACGACTACCAGGTTTTAGAGCCCAACGCTCTAACCACTGTACCACGGAGGTAGTTGGGCTTTCGGTTGAAATTATGATGGTGTTTTGTCTCCAGGCAGCGGTCGCCGCGGCGCTCTGCAGCTGTGGCAGTTCCTGGTGTCGCTGCTGGCGGAGGGCGCGCGCTGCGTGGCCTGGACCGGTCGCGGACTGGAGTTCAAGCTCCACGAGCCTGAGGAGGTGAGGAACTGGCTGATCTGACTTCTGAACTGGTCAGTAGGTACACTACAGTTAACTAAATAATGTCCTCTAGCTGAGGCACTGGCAGACAAAGCTTTACGATCAACCAACAACGCAGGACATCTCTCCCTCTCTTTCTTAACATGGTGCTAGCAATCAGACACGACTGAAGAGTGATTAGGCGCAGGATCAACGGCATATGCTTTTAGAGTCACCTGTTTTACACTGCCAACATGCAGACTCTGGACGTGTTCTCAGAACGAAAATTCCAGCCAATCACAAATTTTTGAGTATGCAGAATTACAAATACCGAATTGGTCTTTAGCATAGTCTGTCAGCAGATTGTACAACAGATGAGGCGACCTACTAACTTCTTGATTGCTGACAAAATAGAGGTACATGAACAGTTTAAGCTTCATTCCGGAAAATACCAATGGGTTCTGGATGAAGATTATTATGAGAAATCTTTATCCTAATTATTCTTATAACGTAAATTCTTTTCCAGCTAAGTTTTATAGAGATTATCAAATTCAGCTAGAACTTTCAAATAACTAGGTAGCCAATTTGTGTCTAGTCCAGTGGTGAAGCTAACAGTGCGTGCGCTTGCGCAGGTGGCGCGACGCTGGGGCGCGCAGAAGAACCGGCCGGCGATGAATTACGACAAGCTGTCTCGCTCGCTCCGGTACTACTACGAGAAGGGCATCATGCAGAAAGTCGCCGGTGAGACAAAACACTATACCTAACCCTGGTGATCGGTGAGACAAAAGACTCAACCCTGGTGATCATACCATCAGGAGTTGCTTGCTCGTTTACCTCCCTCTATCAAAAAAACATCTTCCTCCGAGCGTTTTCTGGGGAACACCTGTAGGTTCTATGATGCAGGATAGTCCAGTTAACTACTATGGCCTTCGTAACCCTCAACAGGAGAACAAGATCAATCGGACCATACAGTATTGATCTGGTCTTACTTGACATTTATTTTGTATTTCTCATGCATGGTGACATTTGCAACAATATTTGTGCTGTACGTCCCCACTGGCGATAATTGGGATGTATTTTTCTCGTTTGTCACCAGTGGTGATAAACCAGTGGCTACAACTGGGAAAGTATGTGTTATACGTCACCACTGGCAAAAATCGGGAACATTTTTCCCATTCATCCCCAGTGGTGACAAAGCCAGTGGTGATGACTGGGAATAGACCGGTTAAACAGCCATTCGACTAACAGGTTTTCGCAAGATGTTTTTTGCCACCGATGTTTTTATACCACTCAAGTGACCTGATGGTGCGCGGTTTCCGTCGGCTATGGAGTTTTTCTCGCTGCCAACAGCCAGCTCCAACGAGCTCTGGAGACCTTACCAACAGAAACAAAGCAAAACAGTTATGAAATGTTACGGTGATCCCACACGGACGCACGGCAAGCGCTCGACGGAATGGGTGCCACACGATCCGATGCGTCGTCGCAACGCGCTGCGTTGTCCACGCGTCGTCGTGCGTCGTCGTGCGTTGTCTGCGTTGATTTTAGGTTTAGTTTGTGATTTTTATCCCATAAAAGAGGTCTTTCCTCAACTAATGAGATAAGTAAGGTAGTCCACGTCAATGTCATTAATAGTATTATGATGATTTATGTACTTGGGGCGCACCGCTATCTCGACTGCATAAACCATACTGCGACGCGTGCGTCGTCGCTCCGTCGTCGGAGCGCTGCACCACTCCCCCCGCTTCGTCTGTCGGCTACGCGTGCGTTGTACACGCGTTACGGCGACGCGCGTCGCCACAACGGACCGTGTGGCATGCCGTTCACTTTGTATGAAATATAACGCATCGACGACGCTCCGTCGACGCAGCGCAGCGCAACGCGCCCGTGTGGCATCACCGTTACTTCACTTTGGTCTTAAGGTGGGTCTATGCTTACGAGCCGAGCACGAGCCGCGCACGAGCGGAGCACGAGCCGAGCCGCTCTGCTCGCGTGACAAGTGTGGACGCACAACGAGCCTGCACTGCGAGCGCGATGCAAATCTCTTTGTGTTCGTCAAAAACCCGACAATCGCGGAGCACAGTCGAACACGAGCCGAATGCTCGAAGCGCGCTCGTTCGAGGCTCGAAGTCGGTCCACAGTACACGAATTTTTGATCGGCACGTGCTCCGCTCGTGCGCGGCTCGTGCTCGGCTCGTAAACATAGACACACCTTTAGTCTCGGCTCGAATGAGCCGTTCGTCTGCAGAAGTAGCTACTAATTAAGCAGACGAGAGGCTCATGTGAAAGATCCACTATACTCTTTCTCTCTTTACAACCAGTCGACTTCTATACTTATACTTTCTAGAGCCTAGACCTTAATGCTTTCTTTCTCCAGGCGAGCGCTACGTGTACAAGTTCGTCTGCGACCCAGAAGCGTTATTCAGCATGGCGGCGCCGCGTCCCCGCTCCCCTCCCCCCGCGCCCCCCCACTACGACGTGCTGTCGCAGCTGTACGGGCAGTATGCGCCGGCGCACGACCCGCGGCGGTACTACGTCAACCAGCTCGCGCATTATGACTCTTAGGACAAGGGAGAAGAGGCACGGGCGTAGCCAGCCATGGGCTCAGGGTGGGGCAGCCATGGATCCAGGGTGGGGCCGCCATGGGCCTGGAGTGGGGCAGCCATGGAACCAGGGTGGGGCAGCTGTATAAAATAATATGTAACTAGCAAACTATACCCGTTCCAGGGTGGGGCACTTGCCCCACTCTGCCCAACCGTGGCTACGCCCATGAGTAGAGGTCATTTTTGTGTTACAGGAAGAGAAAGAAAAACAACTGGTAGTTACTGTATAAAAAAAAATAAGAACACTAAATCTACGTCAATCATCTAGGGCATTATGACACAGGAGCGTGGAGAAGAGTTCAGTTTTGTGCGGACTTTTCAGGACAGCAAAAGCGACGGAACTGGTACTGTATTTTTAGAAAATGAGATCGAGAGGAAATTAATCATATCTTAAAATAAATCTTCTACAGTAGTCAGCAAACTTTTGAGGAAATTAGAATAGTTAAAAATTACTGTACTAACTCATAATAATTTTGACATGACAGCATCTGATTTTGTTAAAAATAGTGAGCTTGGCTCCGGTATGGACAATAGAACCTTTTCAGAGTAGATTAGCTACCCCCAAATGTAAAATGTGCCACCATAACAGCTGTGGATGTGTTTCGTCAATATAAATTAATAAAATAAAATAAATTTGGAAGCTAAAACACTAAACAATTTTATTCTGAACACGAACTACAAGGAAGTAAATAACAGTGTGTAAACATGAATTGTTATTAAAATCGATATTTCCAATTGCCCTAATGCAAATATTGTAGACAAACGCACGTCATGCCACATTTGTATTAGCTGTGTCGATCGCTGACTCAGCTAAATTGATACGATTACATTAGGTTAGGCCCGTCCCGTACCACAAAGCAAAAAATACAAGTTGTTGGTCCGTACAGTCAACGAGTATATAAAAAAAATTGTTATAAAAAGGCACTTATAATTCGTCAGACATTAATGTTACACAGTGAATGTATCACCGAATTCTGAATGTTGCTGTCAATCAAGAAGAACAGCTTCATACCACTACCCACTGAACTCCCCCGGTTTCCCATTTTCACCCGATTGGGACGAACTGCTACCAGGCTTGTGGCTTGACCAGCCCATCCCCGAGTACCCCGACTTGAAAGCTAAATCGGGGTGACGCTTAGGAAGGGCCACACAAGAAACTAAGGTAACCCTCAGACTTGATTTCTGCGGTGGGGTAAAAAATCATAATAAAAATAAATAAATAAATAAATATCTCTGGACATTATTCACACAGCGCCATCTAGCCCCAAACTAAGCATTAGCTTGTGTTATGGGTGCCAGACAACGGATAAACATTACTTATATACTTTTTTTTTTGTAAATACATACATATTATACATACAAACACCCAGACCGATACAAACAGACATGTTCATGCACACAAATGTTTGTACCGTGCCGGGATCGAACCCGCGACCTTTGGTGTAATAGCCGACTTCTCGACCATTACACCAAATGGCTCGTCAAATAATGTAACCGATCACTTGCAAACATCATAACCTAGAAAGAAAAAAGAAGACCAGGAAAATATAGGAGAAGACAAGAGCACTAACCTGATTTTCCTTTAGTTCTCGACACTCGGGTAGCGGTCCATTAATAACTGCTTGGATACGTAGTCAGAGACCTCGCCATGGCTTCCCTAATAAGGGGCACAACAAAGTACTTTTTGGATCTCGCACTAAAATGTTCTAAAGGTGAGTATAGACTACAACATTTACTTGTATCAGAACATTTGTTACAGCCTTGTTAAAAACCAACGAGCATATTGGTGTTACATTTCGTCGAGCCTTTGCACGAGTGCTGGCGATGCGAACATTTCAAAGAAGAATGAACGCAGGTACAACAAAATGCACACTCGCTGTAAGCATTTACCCGTAACACAACGCCGAGCATTCGCAGGAACTTTACATTACACCGAAACGCTCGAGGAAATGTTGTAGTCTATACTCACCTTAAAAGATGCGGTGGGTCTCAGAAGACGCGAGTGGTGACCGTCTACGAAAGACGATAGATGACGAGTGACCAAATTCATTCGTCAGTGCTCGTCATGCAAAGAAATGAGGTAACCAGATGATTAAGAATTATGGCGTTTGCAAGTGTCTAAACTACCCGCTACGGAATCGAGAAATATGTACGATATACATCAATATTATTCTTAAACCTTTATATAACAAGCAATGATAGGATTTTTTATTCCATGAAGGCGCTATTAAATGTCTATGCGCCTTGAAAAAAATCAAACCATCTAAATATACCTTAAAATATCTTCTCATATTACATTACTTAATAGATACTTTTGAATAAATGTAAATAAAGAATAGGTCAAAATAATGTATTTAAATTCTTCTAGTCAATATGATTAGTCAAATATATAATTATAAGTAATAAATAAACTAATTATATAGTTTTGACTACCGATACTTCTAGTCACTAACCTTTTAATTATATAAGTATCAAAATATACGAGTAAGTAAGTACTGTGCAATATTAGAATACATAAGAATAATTATAATACATTTTATAAGTGTAGGATATAATTATGTAATCCATATTATACTAATATTATAAATTCGATTGTAACTATGTCTGTCTGTCTTTACACTTAAATCATATTAACCTTTTGGACGCCAAAGTCGTCTATACTTGACAAGCACCTGCGGGCCCTGTGCGCCAACGACGTCCACACATAACATAAAACCCTGCGTCTAAAAATGGGTATGAAATACCTAAATATGTTTAAAACTATTAAGTACTGTTATTTTTTCCTTACATTAGACAATAAATAATAACCCAGCTCTGGCGATGGAGCACAGGACACGGCCAGTGATTTCGTAGCTTGGCTTTCAAAAGGTTAATAAAGTGTGTGCATGTCCCAGTAATGCAATAGGCCTTAACTCAGCGATCAATTGTGGATAAGCTATTCCCATCATCCCATGGGATAACTAATATTAGACGTGTTTTATTCGTCCTTCTTTCACATCGCAAACTGCAAACTGGACGGGTCTTGTATAAATCAATGTTTTAGAAACAGTCGAATACTCAATTTTAAACTAAAATAATTCATATTAAGTGACACTTAATAATAGAAATAAGTAGATTTAAGTTACAAAACAAAAGCAATCTTGTGAATAATTAAATAATTGTCATGTAAGCAGTGTTTCATTTTGTTACCCAGAAACAAATCATTTCATTTCAGACACAAATGTTGATTACATGCATATTTTGTAGTGGGAATCGAACCCACGATCCCTTATGCATTGGGTAGGGTTACTACCAAATGCTATATGCAGCTAGACAAAATTAATAATGACTAGCTTATACTACTAGCGCTTAATTTCGTTTTACAAATTCAATACAAACAAAGCATCAAATATTTCCTCTTTATGATATTAGTAAGATTACAAATTACAAGTGAGAAATCTATAGAATCTAAATAAAATAGATTTGGGAAAGTAAGTTCTGTCTGTTATGCTTTTACGGTTAAATCACTGAACCGACTTTGATGATTTTGTACACTCTAAGCTTGAAATTGGGAAAGGACAAAAACACCGATCCGATACGACTTACAATTATTTTAAAAAAAGAGTGTATTCCTTCCTTAAAGGCCGGCAGCGCATCTGTGATTCCACCTGATTTGCAGTTGTCTATAGGCGGCGGTTGTCACTTTCCATCAGGTATGCCGCATGCTCGTCTGCCCGCTATATCATGAAAAAAAAAACTTTTTCCGGGATTTAATACTCAGTTCCCGTAGGATAACAGGAACCGAAGATGAACATGATTTTGTTTATTTATCTTTCACGTCGCAACGGACCAACGGATCGACGTGGGGTTTACCTACTTGGGAGCTAGAAAGGGACTGATACTTTTTATCTCGGTAACATCCTTAAACAACGTCGTAGAGTCAAGTAATTGAATAAAACTAATAAATATAAAAACATGATATATTTCTTACTATGTCTATAATAATAACATTTACAACATTAATACTCGTTGTGCAAGCGCTTATTCAAGAAATAACAACATTTATAACTACGGCAGAGTACGGTCAGCAACAAGAGTGACTGTTTATTTGAAGAATATCATCCTTTTTTAGTTACAATTTTTTATTTTATTTTTATAAAAACGGATTTGTTAAACTTTTTTTTACAAATCTGCCCATAAAAGAAATATTGAGCCAGACATAATTTATTCTTTCATAATAAGGAGCTTTAACATAAAAATTCATTCGGTACATTAATAACACATGTTCTTTCTAGAAAACAATTACCTTTTTTATAATAATTTTAGTTGGCAGACAGGTACGGTAAGCGGTCACTGCGGCCACAATGTAGGCTCATCTGATCGAGACTCTCATTTCAAGTGCTCTGTTAACCCTTTCACTGCCACGGTCAGATAATTACGACAAATATTTCAATCGAAATATACAAAATGGACGATAATATTTGTCATAATAATACGACCGCGTTACAATGAAAGGATTAAAACTAATAAAGTCTTATTCATTGATATTAATTAACATAAAATTCACTCCACTACATACTCAAATCATACATTTTATTCCATAATTAATATTTGAGATAATACAATAGTGAACAAAAACAATTAACAAATATTTACATTTAAGCTACAATTTCATTTCCTATGAGACAACAGCCTATTCCATTGAGGGACACTTCACCAGAAAGCGTCGCTCAATGTGCTGCCAGACTGTAGGCTCATCTGATCTTCGAGCCTTTGATTTCAAGTGTACTGGCTCCCACATTAATATTGGTGGAACACAGCCACAGCTGTTATGGGTTAGGCTAGCACGGACATCTTTTGAAAGTGAAAAGTAGTTCGAATCGTAATTCGTCGTATTTGTAAGGAAATTTTATAAGTGCCGCCACTACAACATCACATACATACATTGGTTGTAGCTTAAGCACTGTTATGGGTATAACGAATGAAAATACGACAAATGGATACTTAACACATTGAACGCCATGGGGGTCACCGTTGACCCCCAAATAATATTTTTTTTATGGGGCTTGGAACTTTGGCAGTCAATGATTTTAAATATAAATAAACACAAGTATTCATCATCAAACATAATTAATATTAGTCCTGGGTGTACCTATTCAAAGTCAAACCCTCAGGTGCGCAGGATCACTTCTCGATTCGAATGACTTTTCACTTTTCGATTTTGTCTGAGCTTGATAGCATTTCAAATATTACTACAATACAATATTGCATTCATTGTGCATCTATTAACAAAAACATTTACACTTGTGTGCGAGAAAATACGAAGCAAAACTACATTAAAACAACGACAGAATCAGATTTTTCTTAGTGCGTATTTACCACTAGTTTGGCGGTGACGGAAAACATCGTGAAACCTGCACAGTCGATTGGCTGTGTAGCCATGATCCAATTGGCCTGGTTCCCTGTCAAGGGTTACGGAGGTCAGACGGCAGTCGCTGCAATGAAATAACTGGACTTGCCAGAAGCCTGGACCATGGTGCAAGCATACCCTCAGAGAAATAAAATAATTTAAGAATGCATGTGTTTTCCTTATAGTATTTCATAATACACTCACCGGCAATAACACTTGGCCACTGGGCTTTTTTCATACAAACATGGTCACTTTAGCGTCTCATACGCCCTGTTGCAGAAAGCTCCATTAAAGTTAATGCTTCATTAAATCTAATGCTGTCACTTTTCGTGGTCATGAAATAAAAAGTGACATCAATAGCTTTAATGAAACATTAACTTTAATGGACGTTTCTGCAACTGAGTGTTAGATAGAAAACTATTTGCAGCTGTGCAATGATTATTACGTCAATGGAGAGGTCAAACGCCCAATTGTCGAAACACAGTTTCAAAATTTGCCAAAAACCGCTCACTATTCTCAAAAAGGAAAAACAATAAACCGAACTCAACGCTCCATACATCATTTACATATGAGACGCTAAAGTGACCATGTTTGTATGAAAAAAGCCCAGTGGCCAAGTTTTATTGCCGGTGAGTTTAGTTACATCCGAATAAAACTAAATACCGTCAATGAAGGATACTTGAGACTACAGTATTACTTAGGACATTGTCGTATGATAATTTTTGACTAATCATTATGGCAACATTTACATAGTGCTGAAACAGAAGTTGCTGTCAACATCACGGAAGAGATAAAGTTTGAACAGGGTACGTAAAACGTTAATATTTTTCAATGTCCTAAGTAATACTGTAGTCTCAAGTATCCCCCATTGACTGTACTTAAAACATAATAGGATAATTATAATAAAATCTTATTTATATAACAGAATTTTAATAAAATCGTTTTCGAGTATAATTTATTGCACTTTTTACATAAATAATTCTTTGAGCATTAAATAAAAATATTGAGTTTTTTCTTTTCAATTCGACAGAATTTAACACAAAACCGGTGCTATAAAACTTGTAGCCTGACCAATAAAATAAAGAACCTCGCCATATTGCGGAAAAATATTGGAACTAATTTCTTCAAGTGGCAAAAATCAAATAAAAAGCAATAAGATGTCATTCATTATTATTCTGACAAAGTGTGATGTCATTATGTCAATTGTCAACCGTGGCTTGTTACTTTTTGATATTTTGAGTTATTTGCGAGTATAACCATAGGAACCAAGTGTTGCTATAACCAAAGCTAATGTGGCGCCTCCAGAGCATGTTTTTTATTTTCTTGGTCAGGCTTTAATATTCGATAAATTGATTTTAAGACAACACTAGCAGTAAGGCACACTTAAAGCAATAATACAAGTTCTAGAACACTTAACAATTATTGTCGAAAATCGCTTCAGTCCTTCTGTTTGCAACTTAACTCGATAGATGACGCTGTCCGTTAAGATCTAGCTCCAATATCTTTTCATTTGTATCAATAAACAAATTCATAAGTATAAATTACATCTTCATCATTAAAATAATTTTTTTCACAATGACGAATACTGGCTTCATTTTTTCCCATAGACACTTGGGATTAGATCTAAGGTGCGATGCCCGCGTTTGAAGGAACATGGAAGGAGAGGGACGGTGAAGGTCTATGGGAAATGGGAAGAGGGAGACATCTAAGGGCCGGTATTTCAATGTAACCTTATCTTATTGCTTAAGTTAAGTATAACATTTAAGATAAGTATTACTTTTGACAGGTAAAAGTGTATTACTTTAGGAGCCGCTTAACTTTAATCCTATAATGAAATACACTTAAGTCATACTTATTATCAATCCCGGATTAAGATCAAGATAAGTATATCGATACCAGAAATATGAATTAACGTAAGGGACATTTTGGCGAAAATGAGTTATATATATCATTGGATTCAGAATTTTCTGCTCTATCGATTGGTGTTATTAAAGAAGTTCTATCGTTAAAAAAATGTCCCTTACAGTAAGATTTTTTGGCCTGCGTAAAACGTTTTATGCCAAGAAAAAATGATGTAACAGACGTTTACATTTTTTTTTCTCTGAAAAATAAAGTAAGTCAATAGTGTTAAAAAATTTACACCCTAACCTTGTCCCTTACTTTAATTCGTGATTAGAGTTTTTTAAGAATTTAATTTAACCCCAGTTAAAGATACGCGAAATGACACATACATAAAATACTAAATAGAAAAAGTTACATATTCTAACCACTTCAATTTTACCATTAAAAAAGTTTTATTTACCAATAGTTATATTATCATCATAATCTGTCTGCCCATTCCTAATTAATCTTGCAATCTATGTATATAAAAGAAAGTGGTAGTTACACTATTTATAACTTAAGAACGGATGAACCGATTTGGCTGAAAATTGGTGAAGAGGTAGCTTCGAACCAGGATACGGACATATGATCCTTTGATGGGGGTAAGGGGGGGATTATTGAAAAAAAAAATACGCGCGCGTGAATTCGCGAGGGCGACCTTAGTAATATATATTTCTAATATTAATATGAATATCACTTATTTTTTAATTCATTCATATTTCAGACAAAAATATTTTTTCATCTGTCTTTCGTTTTCAGTACATTCATTCAGTTACTTAATAAAAAGACTGTTTGATTAAGTCTGAGATTTTTTTAAATTTAATTTCGGATTTTAAAGCCAATGATACGTAATTATTAAAACTACAGAGTTTGTCATAGGACTCTTAATTAAAAGAGATCATAAAGTCAAATTATTATTTTTAATTGATAAGTAAAAGGTGTCTAAGACTGCTAATAATTTAGGACATTTATTTAAACATTGTTAATTTTAGGACATTTATTTAAACTCAACAAAAAGTTTAATAGACTGATTAGTGTGTTGAATTTATAATAATTACGCAGACATAAAAGTCGATCATAAAAAAAATATTAATAATAAATTGTTTTATTTTTGTCTGCCTAAATTTCATTTAAATCTGCGATAGCTAGGCTGAAACTAACATTTAATCATGCAAATAACCTATTTGCATGGTATTAAAATACTCTAAATTTAGTATATTATAATCTATAGTTACATCAAATTGCAACACTGTAAAAGTCCTTTACAATAGAATTTCGTATAATTTTCTATTTCTCTTGCTGCTTACGTTATGCTTGACGGTTTACAAATAAAATATTAGCAACGTAAGGTACAACAAAACGTATTTTTTTAATGTAAGGGACATGCTATTTTTTTAACCACTGGGTATTTCTAAATAATTCGTTCATAGCATGAAAGAAGAGGAAATTCTAAGAAACTTTGCTCTAGACACAATTAAAATTGAAGCAGACAGTAAAAAGTTATTGAGAGATTTAATTTTTTTTTATCGTTTTTTGGCTCTCCTGAAAAACAGTGTTTTGTCCCTTACGTTAATTCATATTTCTGGTATCGATATATTGAAATACCGGCCCTAAGATGCGATGCTTTTAAAAGAATATGGAAGTATTTTGTTTTGTTTAGTCACTCGAAAATGTTTAAAATTATTGTTTTGTTTTGTTACATTTCTCAATGTAAGTAAATTTTTGTAAATTCTTATTGAGAAAAATAAATATCTTAAACCAGGAAGTAGGCGAAAGATAAAGAGCTATAGGGTTATGGAAGGGAAGCACCCTCCCCCTTTTCTTTAAGCCTCTAGGCCTCCAGTACCCTCACTCACAAATCACAATAGCGGCGCTACTACACACATGTCGGTGTTCTGTGCGAGGGCGGAGCTTCCCCGGTCGAGCCGGCACATTGCCACTGACAGAAAAGAACTGTATGCAGCATGACTCTACCATATATGTTTAGGATTTATCAATATAAATGAAAATATTGGACCTATGGTCGGATTTTTAATTAGACGACCAAATCTGACATTAGCTAATGTCACTTTGCGAAAAAAGTATTGCCATGTCCAATGCAATAGTGATGCATTCAGTTTTCGTTCACACAAGAACGAATATGAATAAAATAAGGTCGTTAATAATTGTAAAATATATTGTAAGGATAATAATTGTCTAATAATAATTTCATTAGAACCAAATAAAAGCTGTCAATAAAAATCAACTATTTATAAAAAGTACAAAAATACGAATAATTTATCGTTGATAATCGATGGTTGCCACGATAATCGATTATTTTGGTTCATTCACTTATATCAGCATTAATTATTTTTATGAAAAGCTGACAACACAGTAAACGTCAGATTTGGCCGTCTAATTAAAAATCCGACCATTGACTTAAAATACTGTAGGTGAATTCAGCGTATTTATTTATTGTTTTTTTAGCATTTTATTATTTAAAATTCAAATCCTATCTATATTTGGATTGCCTAAGAAATAAGATACATGCATGCATTTCTTTAATAAACAACCAATCAGTCAGACAATCAGTCAGTCAGTCAGTCATTTTACTAATATAATACAAACACATTTTTTAAAAGTAACGATATTTAATTTAACCCGTTTAACGCCATCAGATTAATCTTACAATATTTTCGTGTTGGTATTTAGTTAGATCTTAGCGCAATGGGCCAAAAAATATTTGTGGCAGCGAAAGGGTTAGCGCTTTTTTTCTATTAATAGAAATTAACTTTTATTATTTTCATTAGTAATTTCCACCTATGAAAAAATCCGTGCACATATCTTCCAACCTACATACGTCATTCATTTTCATATCTAAGAATAAACAGTAAAATTGACATCACGTGACATTTAAAAATATTTCTAAATATCAGTTAATATCTACACGACTTCAATATCTTTGATGTATACCATCTTGCTCCCAGGACACCAGGCCGTCAACAACTACCAACCTATGAAAGGAAGAAAATTATCTAATTTTATTATTATAACTGAATTAAGAAATTGTATCAGCCTTTTAATGTCCCACAGCAGGACAAAAGTTACCAGTGTAATCAAGTCATTGTTATGCTACGGCCATACTATCGCGATAAAATCTTCGTGTTCGACCTACGACGAAGTGCTTGGCCACATCAAATAAAACTTCGCTGTGTCGCGATAATTCAATTCGTATGTAGCCCAATCGCACGAACTTTGTCGCGATAAAACTCTTTGATGTGCGGTAAAATACCGACAGCGTCGCGACAACGTTTGTTGTCGCGACAATGATTCGCAAAAGCACGAACTATTTGGCCAGACGTGTCGCGACAACGCATTATCGCGATAATGTGTTCGTAGCATTACAGTATAGCTCGACCATTAAAATAAAAAAACCTCGCCATATTGCGGAAAAATATTGGAACTAATCTTCAAGTGGCAACAATCAAATAAAGAAAGGGTTGTATTTAACTGCACATCAAAAAATACTGATTGTGCATCAAAAAAATCCTGAATTGCTAACGTAACCCAACCTTTGGTGTGCAATCAGTTATTTTGATGTACATTTCAGTATTTTTTTGATGTACCCTTAAAAATATCCCATAACAAACGCCATTATTGGTTGTCTGTCAAAGTGTGATGTCAATTGTTAACCGTGCCTTGTTACTATTGGATATTGTGAGTTATTTGTGAGTATAACCATAGCAACCAAGTGTTGCTATAAACATAGCTAATGTGGCGCCTCCAGAGCAGGTTTTTTATTTTCTTAGGCTATAAAAAGGTTGGTTTTTAAACTTTGACCTAAAGGTTGACTGGGAGAGAATGCCATGAGGCATGAAGGCCGCCTTTTGTACTTGATTTGTGCAATGAAGCTTAAAATAAATAAATAAAACTTACTTTTCAAATATTATTAATTTAATATATTTAAAGAGGCGCTCGTGGCCCAGCCGTGACAGTGGTTCGTTAGCGATAACGAAAGTCAAGCTACCTACGCCGCGGTCGGTTAATGGATGGGTGACCATTCTGAGTATATTTAGTGACATTAATTTCGAGCGTCTCCGTGCTTCGGAAGGCACGTTAAGCTGTTGGTCCCGGCTGATATTTACTATAATGTAAATATTAGTCGTCAAGCCTAGTCAGAGGCCATTTGGCGGCTTGATAACATCTGACATTAAGGTTGGTCACTGGCCTTACGCACCCCTCCACCAACCCGCACTAGGCCAGCGTGGTGGAGTATGGCCCACACTATCTCACAATTGAGATAAGGCCTGTGTCCCAGCAGTGGGAACGTATATAGGCTGATGATGATGATGATTTCAAATATTATATTAATCACCTGTTCCATCTCCCGGTCCTATCTATCCAGCGTCAGAGCGAGGTCCCTCAGCGTGGTCTTGATCGCGTCGTAGGTGGCGAACGAGACGCCCACCGCGATGGGGCCCTTCACCCAGTTCATGCTGAGGCCTTTGAAGAACCCGCGGATGCCTTCCGACCTGGGGAGAAAACAATTAATGAATATACCTGGATACCGACTATACTGCGTGTTTTTTTAGTCGTTGTTTTCCCGCAGCAGAACACTTTACCTTCAGTAGTACTATCGATTTATGCAAGTTTTTTTTGAATTTTTTTTAAACTTTTTTTGAATTTTTTTTAAAAGTTTGTTGGGAAAATGACTACCAAATGTGAGTAAATAGTAAATAATATTTTTTTTGATAAATGCGAAGGGCAATGACTCCGGCCAGTGACCGTCCGTGACGCAGCTAGTACTAATGGTTCGAGTTTCGTCTATCATAATCGTAAAACTTTTGATTTGACTAAAAAAATAACTTTATTTATCTATTTTAGTACTAAGATAGAATCATTTTACTGCGGGAAAACAACGACTAAAATTACACGCTGTATAGTGATGTCAGAGACACAACGGATAAATATAACAATTCTTTCATTCATGGATGAATTAATCCCCTTATTCATATATCATTCATTCATTAACTTACTCATTAGAGTTCAAGAGTGAAGGAATATGTGAACGAATGAGTGAGTGAACGAAAGATAGAATGAGTGAGCAATTTAATAAATTAATGAATGAGTGAATGCAATGTAAAATCCTACTAATCCTACTAGTATTATAAATGTGAAAGTCTGGATGTTTGGATGTTTAGATGTTTGGATGTTTGTTCCTCAATGACGCCTAAACGGCTGAACGGATTTAGATGAAATTTGGCACACGTATAGTTTATAACCCGGAATAGGACATAGGCTATAAAATTCCTACGGGAAACGTCTCATTCCCGCGGGAATATCAATTTTGAAACTACTGAACAGATTTGAATAATTCTTTCACTGTTGGAAAGCTACACTATCCCCGGTGAATATAAGGTACTTTTGATCCTGGAAATGTGGGGGGAAGGGGGGATTTTTGAAAAAAGAGATTACGCACGGTTTAAATCGCGGGCGGAAGGCTAGTAAGGAAATAAATAGGTAAATAAATGTATGAGTTCGGTTAATTGAATGAATGAGTGAATATATTAACTCTTTGACAGCCGGCCATTTGAAAGCAAGACTAATGCCACCCGTACCCAGTACGTGATCGGCTGTCAAAGTGTTCATGAATGAATGAGGCAGTAAATAAATGAGTGAACGAATGGATTTTTACATGAGCCAATGAAAGAGTAGATGGAAAAATAAATGAATGAACGATTAAGCGAATTTAATGACTGAATGATTGCATGAACGAATGCAAAAACGATATTTAATGACAGCACTAAAGCGACAGTAGCGACGCCGCCACCGGTACATAAGTTTGTCGGTCTATACCTATCAAACTGTCAATGCTTTTGCGAGACTGAGCTCGGGTGTGCTAATTAGCTTAGTTATCGGGTGCCACTTTTTTAGCTCTAGTAACCTACCTATTTTTTATTATAATATCATTGCACTTACGTATAAACATAGCTTAAAGTATCCGGTATAGTCCCGCAGGGATACCGGCCTACTTTATTTGAATAGATGAGTAATATAAATGAATGAGTGAACGAATAAATGTTTACATGAGCCAATAAAAGATTGAATGAAAAAATAAAGCGAATGAGTAAATAATAATAATAATAAATCCCTGGACATTATTCACACAGCGCCATCTAGCCCCAAACTAAGCATTAGCTTGTGCTATGGGTGCCAGACAACGGATAAACATTACTTATATACTTTTTTTTTGTAAATACATACATATTATACATAGAAACACCCAGACCGATACCAACAGACATGTTCATGCACACAAATGTTTGTACCGTGCGGGGATCGAACCCGCGACCTCTGGTGTAATAGCCGACTTCTCGACCATTACACCAAATGGCTCGTCAATTGAGTGAATAATTGCATAAATGAATCAACAAAACTTCCTTTCACAATACGAAACAAATCTTTCACTCACGAATAAACATAGCTCAACGTATCCGGTATAGTCCCGCAGGGGTACCGTCCGGTGGCGTCCGGCCTCGCGGTCTGCATGCGCCGGCGCACGATGTCGAGCGGGTAGGACGCGGTCTGCGCCAGCGCGCCCGCCGCGCCGCCCATCGCCATGTTCAGCAGAGGGTTGCGCGACCCGCCGAAACGCTCTACGAGTGGAAACATCATGTTTTTATGAAACAAGGCGGCATATGAGGTGTGACACCTACGAGACGTGTTAGTAAGTGATCATTCGATGGCAAGAGGCCGCAGGTACATTGTCTTTAAGAATCACTACATAGTATAAAACAAAGTCACTTTCTCTGTCCCTATGTCCCTTTGTATGCTTAAATCTTTGAAACTACGCAACGGATTTTGATGCGGTTTTTTTCATTAGATAGGCTGATTCAAGAGGAAGGTTTATATGTATAATACATGCATAATATAGTAGAGAAACACTGATAATTTTAGAGGTTTTTAATTTAAGGTCGTAAATAATCGCATTTTTTTGCGCTTACATTGCAAACGCTGGCTGAACCCTAAGAGATAGATCAAAATAATGTACTACACTATTGTACACCTTAAAAAGTTTTACAAAAAAGTCCGCGATGGTATATGTCTATCTCTTAGGGATAACCCACAATAACCATTTTCCTTTACTTATTACGATAAAATAATGGCTTATTTACGAAAAAGTGATTTTAAGCAATACAGTATTAATCCTTATCCAATAAAGTACCATAAATAAATTGTGCATGTAATATAGATCAATATGGCCCTTTACATCATATAATTTAAATGAATAGTTTCGAAGATATTACAGATTTAAAATGCAGGGACATAGCGGTTGCGGCGGTACCGGCCGGGGAGCGGATGGATGAACTTTTGTTATTCTTTCACGTAAAAACTACTGAATTGATTTTAATGAAACTTTACAATAATATAGCTTATACATAAGGATAACACATAGGCTACAATCTACAAGATATTCCCGCGGGATAACGTCCTATAGTTCACGCGGGCGAAGCCGCGGGCGGAAGGCTAGTATAAATATAAAGTGAGGGGAACAGAAACATTATTTTTAAAAAGAGCTATGGTAGCTATGTAGTTACGAAGTCAGATCTAATAAAATCGACATTAAGGTCCAACGCCGTACAAATCCGAATAGCAATTTCATGTACGGCGTCGGACCTTTATGCGTGGTAATAAGATCTGTTTTGGAGCGGTGCGGTGATGCGGGGGAGAGGTATTTATTTATTTAATAAGTACAGCCTCATGATACATATTAATAAAATTACAGTAAAAAATAACAATAAAAAAACAGTTCTGATATGCATCAAAACACCGGCGTACAGCACTCATCAATAAAAAGGGTACAATTATTCAGCAAATTGATTAATCAGAGAGTACCCATCAGGCTATTTGCCTGATAGATACTCCGAGACTAACGACTTAAATTTCGGAAAACTCATTAAAATAAAACAACTTTAAACGGATGAAAACTCGCGTATATTCCTTCTTTATATTTTTCTTCTTTATATTTTTTATTTTTCGGAAAACTATTGCCAAAAATATCCAAATCAGGAATTTTACCACTTGTCGTATTATACTCAGTTAAAATTCGTAAGAGGTAAGTAAGACGTAGCGGCCAACTCGAAGCAAACGCGTAGTTCACTTGCCAAACCCTAGCATACTCTGACTATATCGGGTCTAAACGGCCGGATGTCGCCTCGACGGTCTAGTGGTTTAAGTACCGGGCCGAGAACTCAGGTTCCTGAGTCCAACTTTTTGTCGGTTTTTTCGACCATAGCTCGGGTTTGTGATCACCAATCCGCATTTGGCAAGCGTGGTGATTAAGCCAATACCCATCATTGTAACGATAACTTGACTTCAAAGATGAAGGCTGTAGTTCTGCAGTGGGATAACAAATTAGTAAATCAGAGATTAGCGTTAATTGGCGTCTCTGAGTGCGGCAGTTAGATATGTAAAAATCATAGACTTACCATTGTACTTGCGCTTGAGCGTATCGTATGTAAAAAATGACACTCCTGCGTAGGGGATGACGCCGAGAACCGTCGCGGGAAAACCTCTGTCGATAAACAATATTTATAAATGACAAGTTATCTTATAACTTTACTAACCACTGTTCATAATAGGCTATTTGACTACTGCTGGAAAATAGTTTTATATTATTTATTATTGCATAAAATGCAAACCGTTTTAATATTTCCTGGAGATCTGTCGTATATACGGAGAAAATCAATGTTAAAGTTTGAACTAAAAAAATTACCCGCCAAAACGCAATTTTTGACAGATGACGTCACAAATAAATAAACAACAAACTTAACAACATACTGTGAAATAGTTTTGAAATTTATTGCATAAATAATGGTTTATAAGTGGTGTGTTGTACCCAAATGTACAAGTACATCGATAAAGACTCCGGAAAAACTATTTGTACCAGTTCCTATAGATCCTGAGAGCCGAAAAAAGTGGTTGAGTGTAGCTCGTCGAAACCCTGAAAGCATTGGACCTAATTCAAGTGTTTATATGTGTGAAGATCATTTTAACGTAAGTAATATTTGTATTGTTGCGTTAGTTTAGGTTACGTTAGTTTAGGTTACGTGAAAACAGTGCGTGACACCAAAGAAATGTAGGAGTTAACATAACCTAAAAAATGCTGTCAGCTCGCACAAAATGTCTCTCCATTTTATGCACAGAACTTTAAATAAACAAAACTGTAATAACTAGGACGGTTGGGAAATAACGTAAATAACACGTAGATCGCACGATCAATATAAAGAAAAACAGAAAGCATGCACTGAACTAATGTTTACATTTTTTGTGACTCCATCAAAGTTGCAACCAATCACAGAGCGTTTTCAAACACGTGATTAAACCACAAAAAAATTTAAATTTCATTTATGTTTTTTATACAGAAAATGACCTTATTTTTTCAGAACATCCAATAAAATATGTTTTTTACATTACATTTTATTAGGATGACAACAAATTGTTCCATATTTTAAACACAGTCAAATAGCCTATTCAAGTAAAAAATAAACCGGAGATTAGACCCCAAACGGAAGATAATAAGTTATAAGAGTACTAGCCACTAAATTATCTGCAAATAATCAACCTAAGCTAGCTGAAAGCCAGTGATATTACTGGGTATATGAGACCTAATAACTGTCGTCTCGGTGTAGCGGGCGCAGGGCGGTGCCAGACAGCAACTGCTTAGTTACTGTTTGGCACTGAACTGTCTAAGGGCAGACGTGGCGCTTACCATCAGGTGTACGATCTGCTCGTCTTGTTACACATTGCAATAAAAAATCATTATTTTGTGATTTGGATAAAGCATTCGAATGCGCTGATTAAAAGTACGTAAATAGGAATACAATATTTCAGTGTGCAAGTTACTGCAACTGAGATTAATCTTGATATATCGCGTTTATTTTAAAGCTCTCATACGCCTATATAAAATATGGAACAGTTAAATTGGTCAGTAAAAAAAGGCTTCCTCAAGGTTTTATACTGGACCCAATCTTCTTTCTTCCTATTACATATCACCTATTCATATACAAAAATTGGTCTTTCAATAATCACACAGATGTACCCCTATCTGTACAGTGCCCTGGTCCTCTCCACCCGCCACACACGGCGGAACACGGCCGCTAAAAAAAGGCTTCCTCAAGGTTTTTTAATGGCCCCAATCTTCTTCCTATTACATATCACCTATTAATGTACAAAAATTGGTCTTTCTATAAGCACACAGATGTACCCCTACCTGTAAAGACCTCTGGCCCCCTCCTCCCGCCACACGCAGCGGAACACGGCGGCGAGCGTGGCGTACTCGCGCGCGTTGGTCACCGCCATGCGCGCGCGCGCCATGTCCAGCGGGTACGTCGCGCTCTGTGACGTCACGCCCGCTAGCGAACCCGCTACGAGGTGGCGGATCTTGTGCTGTCTGGAACCAAAAGAAATATTTTTCGAAGAAACATTGTAGGCGATACAAAAAAGAAGGTAGGTTTCCCGATTTTGATGCGGTTTTCAGAATTTTTTTTGTTACACTTAGAAGAAAGTTTTAGTAGTTGGGAGGTTCATAATATGATCCAATGTTCAAGTTCGCGAATATTAACAGCACCCCTAACAGTTTTATTAATAAATAGCATTTGTTAGAGACACCACAATAATGTTGATGTTGATACCTTGAAGGCGGTCCCTTGCGCGGCGAATTGCGCATGTGAAGAATGTTACACGTATCAGTATATGCGTGAAACATGAAGTGCATAGAATGGAATACGTTTACGAGGGAATGAGATGGAATGACAGATGAAAAAAGGAAAGAAGACGTGTGATTTTGTATTTATTTGCAAAGGAATATAAATAAATTCCGTGTCGACGTTATACCTAAATGTAACTGTCGAGGATGCCACCTCGCACTTATGATGCATAGAAGTAAACCTTTACTGTAAGTTAAGTACGTTCACGTCTACCTAGCTTAAATATTGCCTGCTGTCTCTAGGATTCGCACAGAAACCACCACTACATTCAACTCACTGCGCAGCCTGCGGCGTGTCGACCGCCAGCGCCCGCTTCCACTGCTCGTGCGCCGTGAACTGGATGGCGGCGTACGGCACGATGCGCGCCATGGTCGCGCTGTTGCCTATACTCACTGCGCAGCCTGCGGCGTGTCGACCGCCAGCGCGCGCTTCCACTGCTCGTGCGCCGTGAACTGGATGGCGGCGTACGGCACGATGCGCGCCATGGTCGCGCTGTTGCCTATACTCACTGCGCAGCCTGCGGCGTGTCGACCGCCAGCGCGCGCTTCCACTGCTCGTGCGCCGTGAACTGGATGGCGGCGTACGGCACGATGCGCGCCATGGTCGCGCTGTTGCCTATACTCACTGCGCAGCCTGCGGCGTGTCGACCGCCAGCGCCCGCTTCCACTGCTCGTGCGCCGTGAACTGGATGGCGGCGTACGGCACGATGCGCGCCATGGTCGCGCTGTTGCCTATACTCACTGCGCAGCCTGCGGCGTGTCGACCGCCAGCGCCCGCTTCCACTGCTCGTGCGCCGTGAACTGGATGGCGGCGTACGGCACGATGCGCGCCATGGTCGCGCTGTTGCCTATACTCACTGCGCAGCCTGCGGCGTGTCGACCGCCAGCGCCCGCTTCCACTGCTCGTGCGCCGTGAACTGGATGGCGGCGTACGGCACGATGCGCGCCATGGTCGCGCTGTTGCCTATACTCACTGCGCAGCCTGCGGCGTGTCGACCGCCAGCGCCCGCTTCCACTGCTCGTGCGCCGTGAACTGGATGGCGGCGTACGGCACGATGCGCGCCATGGTCGCGCTGTTGCCTATACTCACTGCGCAGCCTGCGGCGTGTCGACCGCCAGCGCGCGCTTCCACTGCTCGTGCGCCGTGAACTGGATGGCGGCGTACGGCACGATGCGCGCCATGGTCGCGCTGTTGCCTATACTCACTGCGCAGCCTGCGGCGTGTCGACCGCCAGCGCCCGCTTCCACTGCTCGTGCGCCGTGAACTGGATGGCGGCGTACGGCACGATGCGCGCCATGGTCGCGCTGTTGCCGCGCCATAGCGCGACCACACCCTCAGTGCGCGCGCTGTGTACGAGGAACTCCACTGCTGCTTTCCATGAGTAGCGTGTTTGGCTGGAAAGAGAGAATAATATTTGAGAGAGAGCATTGTACCCAGTGGCGTAGCGTGGGTGTCAGCCGCCCGGGGCGGAAGACAATTCTGCCGACCTTTTTTTTTTTGCTCCTCCAGTTGGCAAAGCTGCCCACGGGGTGGAAGACGATTCTGCCGCCTTTTTTTACAATTCTGCCGCCCCTTTTTTCTTTTTTGCTCCTCCAGGAAATTTTGCCGCCCCCTAAAAAGTGCCGCCCGGGGCGGCATGAGGCATGCAATCCTCCTACGATGATGATGTATATAAATTCACTTGCTATTTTGGCCCTGCATCTACTCGTATATTATATAGTTAATCAAGTGTTGTACGTACACTGTTACTAATAGTCGTTACGAATGAAGACAGTTGTTATGACATACATGACATAAAGTTGGCGATGTACGTAAATTATCAAAGAATGCAGTTTCGTGCCAACGGAAATCTTCAAGTGAGATACATACCGCACCGATCTATAATGTTTGCCATGCACCCAATTGGACAACTGTCAAATATGACAGCGAAATATAGTACAAGCCGTAGTAATGGACAGTGTGACGTATAAAGGTTACGTAACATGACGTCAGTGAAATGATTTTCCCAGGTTTTTTTACTAGATCAGTTGCAGACAGACACACAGCAAACCTAATGGTAAGCGGCTACTGCAGCCTGTTGAAACCAGATAGCAATCCAATGTTGTTACATCTGACCTCTGTAATCTACAGTGTGCCCCCGGATAAGGTGCACAAACGAAAATGGGTGAAACTAAATCATAAATTATCGACAAAAAACAGTTTTTTTTTCTTTAAAAATTTGTATTTTTTTTTTAATATTTACTATTTTCTATGGACTCCATGTACAAAAAACTTAATTTCTAAAAAGTATTGGTTCTATTTTTATGAAATAAAAACAAAAGTTATGCTAAGTAAATACTTTGTGTTTGTAATAAAATACTTAATAACTGGCATAATAGCGAATGTCAGGTCTTAATATATTTTTTTGTACAAGTAATGCACTTTTTTGTGCTATTTTTTTTCAATAAAACTTGAATTTCTTAAATAAATGTCCTCATTAGCGTAAAATTTTATGAATTATTAATATTTCCTATCATATTAGACTACAAATAAAAATTTTTTCAGACTCTTACCTTAAATAACATGCTGGGTACACATTTTTAAAGTTCTCTTATTTAGCAGTGACTAAATGAGTAGTCAACTTTAAATTAATAAAGTAATTTAAGTTAAGAATCTGAAATATTTTTTATTTGATCACCGCCGCTAGTGGTATAAACACATTACATAGAAGAATAGGTACGCGCCGAGACCCGAACCATTGACCTCACGCACGTGATTTTAGAAATAAACTAAAGTTTCCACAAACTATGGACTCTTGTTTCATTGGCGCCCAACGCGGGGCAAGTGACGTTTCACACAACTGGGTTACCAGTTACCACAATTACAAAAACAATAAAACCAACAGTCTAGAATAAAAAGAGGTACTCACGAGGTCTGAAAGTTGATCTTGGTCCTGTCCAGCGGTGCGATGGTGGTCTTGGCGAGCGCGCCGGCGGAGGCTCCGGCCACCAGCGACGTCAGCACCGAGGTGGTGCCGCTCAGCGCCCGGCGCTCCTTCTCTGCAAGAAGACAGACAGGTCTTTAACATAACTTTTTTTTTAATTCCAATGTGTAACAAGACGAGCAGATCGTACACTTGATGGTAAGCGCCACGTCTGCCCTTAGACAGTTCAGTGCCAAACAGTAACTAAGCAGTTACTGTCCGGCACCGCCCTGCGCCCGCTACACCGAGACGACAGTTATTAGGTCGCATATACCCAGTAATATCACTACCGTTTTATCTTATGAAGCTCTCTCTAGAGCTAAAATACCAGAGATCAAAAAGAAATGTAACGAATCCGCGTGCTGAGACTAGTGTGACATGTGTATAATTCAATTCAAGACGATTGCTCGTATCATTCGCCGACATTGTTACCCTTTATTTTAAAATTAAATTTTAATTTTGTAATTTTAATTTGTAATTTTAATTTGGACATATGTAAATTTTGTTATTTAAATTTTATTTTTGGTAACTGTAATTTTAACTTTTATTTTAATTTTGATTCGGACATAAAATTATGTAAATTTCATTTAATTTGGTTTAAATTTTAATTTTATTTTATTTTATTTTTTCTTTTAGTTTTGACTACTAACCTTAGATATTAAGAATTATTGTTACTAACCATTATGGATTACTGTTATCTGAAATAAACAATTTTTATTTTATTTTATTTTATTTTTATTTTTATTGCTGATACAAGTTATTCTCTTAGATAACGTTATCAGCCGCCTGTAGTACATTTGAAAAGTAAGTCGGTTGATTTTACGAGCTAAATAGTAAAAAGTCATCATAGATTTCCTGCCTTGTAGGGTTACTCCCATTGAATTATTCCGGTCAGTCCCCCTGCTTTGTCCCCTTGGGGTGACAGATCGGACAAAAGAGTTCGATCTGTCCCCCTGTTCGTGACGAGAGGACAGATTGAACTTTATGCACCTCCTCAAAGTTCAGATTTCACCTGTAGGGATAGCTAGCCAGTCGGACTCTGAAAAAGCCCTACCACCAACCAGACTCCAAGCGGGAATCGAACCAACGACCTCCATACCCGAGCGGCTTAGCCACTGTTCCACGGAGGACGTCAAAATGCGAATTTTTAGTATTTTTTCTGTGTGATAATGTTGGAATACTTTTCCTTCTTGTACTATAATTATCTATATATTTCACGGCGCAAGGCTATCACCGGCTGTGACCAGTTAGCACCAATAAGCGTTATCTATTACACAACGATAAAGCACTTAAGAGCCTATTGTATCGGAGAGATAAAGTTACAAGCGAATTATTTACGTATTACGGTCATAAACTTATTGTTTCGTCATATACGGACTTGTGTCTCAGATGGTGACCTTCCTAAAAGATGTCTCCTCTTGGGGACGTCTTAACTTGGTCCAATTTAACCCGAAAAAGACACAAGTCTGTGCGTTTACCGCAAAAAAAACCGAATTTGTCGTTTCCCTCGATTTTGAGAGCACTCCTCTTGATAAACAACCGAGCATTGGGATTCTCGGCGTCGATATCTCGAGCGACGTTCAATTTCGCGGTCATCTGGAAGAAAAAGCTAAGCTTGCCTCAAAAAAATTAGGTGTCCTAGGTAAAGCAAGGTGGTATTTTACTCCAACTCATCGCCTCCAACTCTATAAAGCCCAAGTTCGGCCTCACATGGAGTACTGCTGTCATCTCTAGGCCGGAGCACCACAGTACCAACTTCTTCCTTTTGACCGTATCCAACGTCGAGCAACCCGAATTGTCGGTGCCGAGAGTCTTGCCGGTTGCTTAGATCCTCTGGCATTGCGTAGAGACATTGCGTCCCTGTGCATCTTCTACCGCCTATATCATGGGGAGTGTTCCGAGGAATTATTTGGTTTGATTCCTGCTGCTAAATTCCACCACCGTACAACCCGCCACAAAATGCAGTTTCATCCAAACCACTTGGACGAGTGGCGTTCAACTACCGTACGTTTCTGCAGACATTTTCTGCCGCGCACGACTACTCTATGGAACCAGCTTCCCGCAGCGGTGTTTCCAAGCCAATACGACATAAATACCTTCAAGAAGCGAGCATATTCCACCCTTAAAGGCGGGCAACGCGCCTGTGACCCTAAGTGCCTTGCCACACTGGCGGTTTGCAAGCGTTTCCAACGCGGAGCGGTCGCGCAGCGAACACGCCGCGTGTCCGCGGCGGAGACGTAGCGGCTGCGCGGCGGCGACGCGACGGCACCGCGACGTCAGCGTACATTCAGTAACAGAATGGATTCCGAGGAGGAATTAATATGCACACAAGGAACATAATGAATACAAAAAGACACCAAAAAAGGTGCCACAAAGGGTCAACAGTAATGCAGTATAAATATTCGAAATCCAAAGCCAGGTCAAAACTATAGTTATCTAAGGAACGTCAAGTTAAAACTGCTGTAGTTGTGCTGGGCAGCATTCCTATGTGACGATCGTATTAGATATCATGTTTAAAAAATTTCAATTTAGAAAAACAAATGCCGAGTTGTATGGTAGGTAAATAAGTACACCAATAATTATAATCTTATAAAAGGGCGACATAATCGCATTTGTGATTAAGCCTTTCTATTCAGAATAAAAAAAAAACGACGGGTTGCACTCCGGGAGTGCCGGCAGAAGTGAAAACCTGAATATTAACGTTGTGCATTTTTGATATGTATTTTGGAATGGTTAGGGATTTAATTGATTGGTAGAGGTATAAAAGTACTATCATTTATGTGGTAAAATACAATATTTATTTATTGCGCTATCGTACACGAACATGACAATTTATATTACATTAAAAAGTTTATCTCTCAAATGTAATCAGAAACTTTTTCAGACTTATCAGAAACTCCTTGCTGTGACACTGAAACGCCATGTAATAAACGATGATAAAATGATTGACAACCGTCAATGTCATACTTTTTTGATTGACAACTATTTATTTTCTAAACAACGAAAACAAAGTTTGGAATTTACAACTAATTGCATACAGGAATCTGCGGATAAACTTTTGAATTTGGAGCAATCGGCCAAGAAATGATTCCCTTTACAGAATCCGCAGACTCCCGAATCGTTAATAACACGAGTGGTGTTACAGTAATCAACATTTCGCTTTCGAGGATGTTCACTGGGAATTTGGGGTAAAAAGCCAAACTGTGTGTGAGAACGAGCCTCTTGTCGCAGGAAATCGGATAGCATTTCCAACTTCATACGACCTGAATTGACCTGATGCATGCTCCGCAGCATAGCGGATCCAAAGACTGCGGAGAAGTGGTGTTAATTTCCACAAAATACTGTTATATAATTCCGGCGAATAAAGATATTCCAAACTTTTTAAATGTTTTATTACGGCAATTAAATTTTGAATTTTGCAGGATATCAAATTAAGGTCTTTGTGGTCACTTTGTAGCATAGGAAGCATATAGGAAGCGACCGCACTGCGGCTATAATAGTAGAAGAGGTCACACTTGACAGTTCATTTATGCAACGAAAAATATACCTTACGCTAAAGGAATAAAACTGAAGAAAACAACATCAGTTCTTATTAATACAATTATTTACTCTACTCCTGATGTACATAAGAAGCACTTTTCTTTGCATAAATGAGCTGTCAAATTGAACAAAAAACCATTATTGTCTATAGACCGACAAACTATCTGTTCCGGTGGCGGCGTCGCTACTGTCTATTTAAAACTGTCATTAAATATCGTTTTTGCATTGCATTTCACGTAGTTCCAATTTTGGCCACCGGAACAGATAAGTTTGTAGAAAACACGTGTCCGGACTTCAAATTTTATATGGATTTTCGATCAGGTCACGTGACACATAAATCCTGACGCGAGTTTAACATTTTTTCCCCATACAAAAAAAGTGCACAACGCCGCTAAAGAAGTTTTCACTTCAAAAAATCTTATAAAAATAAAAGGGGAGTCGGGACTTTGGCATGCGAGTGTACAACATGACGTCCACGCTTCTCTCCGCGGCGAACACGCCGCGCAACCGCGGCGTCACCGCCGCGCAGCCGCGACGTCACCGCCGCGGGCACGCGGCGTGTTCGCTGCGCGACCGCTCCGCGTTGAAAACGCGAGAGAAGCGTGAACGTCATGTTGTACACTCGCATACCAAAGTCCCGACTCCCCTTTTATTTTTATAAGATTATAATTATTGGTGTACTTATTTACCTAACACACAACTCGGCATTTGTTTTTCTAAATTGAAATTTTTTAAACATGATATCTAATACGATCGTCACATAGGAATGCTGGCCAGCACAACTACTACCTACGGCAAACTCGCGTCAATGCTAATTGCAAAACAAAGCAGTTTTTAACTTGACATTCCTTAGAAAAATACAAACTGTGAATGCACTGCGACTGTGATATAGTTTTGATCTGGCTTTGGATTTCGAATATTTATACTGCATTACTGTTGACCCCTTTGTGGCACCTTTTTTGGTGTCTTTTTGTATTCATTATGTTTCTTGTGTGCATATTAATTCCTCCTCGGAATCCATTCTGTTACTGAATGTACGCTGACGTCGCGGTGCCGTCGCGGTTCAGCGGCGTACACGCCGCGCAACCGCGGCGTCACCGCCGCGCAGCCGCGACCGCTCCGCGTTGGAAACGCTTGCAAACCGCCAGTGTGGCAAGACACTTAGGGGGTCTCGGGTGCTTATGGGCGGCGGTGATCACTTAACATCAGGTGACCCACTTGCTCGTTGGCCCCCCTATTACATAAAAAAAAAATAATAATAATAATAATATCAGACTGATTGTAATTTGACGAGCCATTTGCTGTAATGGTCGAGAAGTCTGCTATTACACCAAAGGATCGCGGGTTCGATCCCCGCACGATACATACATTTGTGTGCATGAACATGTGTTTGTATCGGTCTGGGTGTTTCTATGTATAATATTATGTACTTATGTATTTAGAAAAAAAAAGTATATAAGTAATGTTTATCTGTTGTCTGGCACCCATAGCACAAGCTAATGCTTAGTTTGGGGCTAGATGGCGCTGTGTGAATAGGTCCTGAGATATTTATTTATTTAATAAGCAACAGTGGTCGTTTCTCATCAGTTATTTGATGGTAAGCGGCCACGCGGCCTGCTTCATTGAGGGACACCTAAAAAAGTGTATTTCGTTGACCTACGTTGATGATGTTCTCGTTGAACATCTTTCGTCTGCCTAGATTCACATCACTATTATAAAAAAAAAACAAGTAAAAAAAATAATTAAGTTAACACAAATCCGACCTCAACAAAAGTACTAAAAAGTAATAAAATACTTACGTCTTTTGTATGTAAGCATGACTCTACCTCGCTTATAATAAAATAATGAATAAATAACTTCTTACTTCTTTTATTTGAAAAGATGACATCGGGGAGATGTTTCCACTCCGTATTTTGCATTTTACAATGTTAACACAACACAAGTATCTGTGTAACACTGTCAACTCCGGATATTATTGCCAGACATTCAATATTGACAACTTTACATCGGATGTTTAATGTTTACACAAAGCCGAATTTCAATTACGAAACTAAACTTTTTATTGTTTAAAGCGTTATTTTTCTTTCTTTTTTTATTCTTGATCAATTGGCACACAGGCACGCAGCCCACCTGATGGTAAGCGGCCACTGCGGCCTATTTCATTTGGGGAACACTTCCAGAGAGCATCAATGCAATGTGCTGACAGACTGTAGGTTAATCTGATTTTTTTATTTTTAGTAATAAATCTAATTTAAATGGGAACACAAAACTTGGACCAGTTTTCTAATAAATATGAATTAACAAAATTGGTTCACATAGTAAACAGTTACTAGTTCTAACGTAATTGTATAAACTTCCTTCTTTTTTAATCGTTTAATAACTCTCCATTATTTCTATTTATGAAAATAAAGAAATTCAAATAGTAATTTGAGAATTCACACGGTATTTATTCCGTAAAACGCGAGCAAAGCTGAATGCACAGCTAATACTAGGTAAATGGATTATAGATTACAGAAACCGATATTGTCGCAATCGCTTCGACAATCGTGTCATAACTGAGGAAGTGGCCTGTTATAATGGCATTATTGTCAAACAAATAATATGTACACAAAATATTACAGTAAGGCAATAATAAGTGTTGATATCATGCTGTATTTTATGTAGGTTTCAGAGATGCACTTATAAATCGTCAGTCATCAATCTTATAGAGTGACTCTTCCATCGGATTCGGAATATTTATTTATTCTTTATTGCTCGACTTAACGGTTAAAAGGCGGACTTAATGCCACATGACATTCTCTACCAGTCAACCTTAGGAATCGCGCGAATCTCCCAAACGCCCGCGCGCGCTATTGGTCAGAGGTATGCTTCTGACCAATAGCGCGCAGACGTGTCAAAATTTGTGTTCTGCGTAATCCCTACTCGATATTCAAGTATTTTGCCGGTACCTGTAAGCATTGTGATCAAGCCAGTATCCATATTTTTGACGAATTATTACTGGGACTTACTGCACTGTACCACAGAACAACATGTTTGTTTACACTAATCTTGATCTAATCATTGTGTTTCCATCTTGTTTTGCATAAATTTGCATTATTTCTTATGCAAATACGTTGTGCTACGCCAATGTTTACAAAATAATTGTTTTGTTTACAAACATCGCGACAAATCATTGCTCAAGTACACGGTCATTTGAAGAGTTCCTTGGTTTGAATCCCGTACTCGGATTTGAGAATAGGACAAAAGTTCGCGGGTTACGATACGATCGAACCCTCGTAAAAAGAAAGAGATCAAAGCTTCCATTTTTTTAAATATTACATCAGTTGGCAGACAGGCACGTAGCCCACCTGATGATAAGCGGCCACTGCGGCCTATTCCATTGAGGGACACTTCACCAGGAAGCGTCGCTCAATGTGCTGCCCGACTGTAGGCTCATTTGATCTAGAGCCTTTGATTTCAAGTGTACTGGCTCCCACATTAATACTGCCGGAACACAGCCAGAGCTGTTATGGCGGCAGATTTCACCTGTGGGGGTGGTAGCTAGCCAGTCTGACTCTGAAAAAGCCCTACCACCAACCAGACCAAAGGCGGGAATTGAACCCACGACCTCCGGGTTTTTATACCCGAGCGGCTTAGCCACTGTTCCACGGAGGCGGTCAAGAGAGAGGTATAAGAGAGAGGTAAGCTATCGCAAACACCCAAAAGATACAAGATACATGCGATTGGGTCCAATAAGCGATGCCTCCCTTTTGAAATAATATAGGAGAGGGTAGGTGAAAGCCTTGGGGGAATAGGGACAGGGAGAGGGAGGGAGGTTGTGATGTGCCGAGTCGCCGAGTATCCACATAAATTACATAATTCATTCATTCATGACAGCCGATGACAGTTGATGACGGCTGATGACTCACCGTGTGCGGCGTGCGCGGGCGCCGGGCGCTGGTCGCGCAGCACGGGCACGCGGGCCTCCCCCACCGCCATGCTGGGCCTCACATGACCCCCCACCGGCACCTGACCCACAGCTCCTGATGACAAACAAACACTTTTATTTTTGTTACTCTTTAGAAACTGAGTATTATACCGGGATAAAAAGTAGCCTATAACTTTTCCAAAAGTCTAGTTTATGTCTGTTCAAAATAATACGCCATAACAGCTCTGTATTCCGGCAATATTAATTTGGGAGCCAGTACACTTGAAATCAAAGGCTCGAAGATCAGATGAGTCTACAGTCTGGCAGCACATTGAGCGACGCTTCCAGGTGAAACGTCCCTCAATGCAGAGTCCGTAGTAATCGCTTACCATCAGGTGGGCTGCGTGCCTGTCTGCCAACTGCCATAGTATAAAAAAAATTACATGTAATGTCCGTAGCGTTAGCAACGCAAAATAATATCTGTGTGTGTAAGTCATCGCGCAGTTGACATAATTTTTCGGTCAATTCCAAAAGATGTTGTCCTAATAGCATTTGAATTTGATAGTAAATAATATACTTAATAGTAATCTTAGAATGTTATTATTCTAAGAGTAATCTTAGAATAATAACATATATTCTAAGATAGTAATGTATTTTTACCTGAACTTTGTAACTATTAGTAAGGTTACCATGGTAACAGATCCACATAATAATTATTGATTTATGATAAATATCAGTTAATTCGCCTAAAAGCTCAAATAAATAATAAACAATTCACAGGTTGTCAAATAAGCATAATCCTACCTAGTGATGTGCCGCTGAGAACTTTCTCGTTCCCGGCAATATTGCCAGTGAGAATATTCTCGAGAAACTAGAACGCTCCCGGGAATATTCTCAACGTTCTCAACATAATTTTAATTTATAATTTGATGTTTTTGTTTATTTATAGCTGATATAAATATGTACAGTGTTTCTATGTTTTATTATTGGCTAAGTTTACACATAGAAAAGAAAATACATTAAATCAGTTCATTTTGCGGCCACTATTTTGGACCCTGGTAACCAAGGTACAACTTTACCTGCTAATGCGAATCTCGAAGGATGCCAGGCAATAATGAATATTGCACAGTGTGGATACGAGACAAAAGGACCAAGAATCCTTGAAGATTTAGCAAATTTTATAGGACGAACTGGCATTTATGATAAAACTTTTCTTTATGAATCAGCGTGTTACACAACTCAACCTTGGTCTTGGTGGAATTTATTTTTTCCGAACTCAGATTTGGGGAGACCTGCTCTAAAAATTTTATCCATACCATCAACTTCGGCAACTGTGGAGAGGAGTTTTCGACATTTTCTAATAAACATAGCCAGAAAAGAAACAAACTAAAGACTGATAGAGCTGGAAAACTGATATGTGGCTCATAATTGGAAGCTTATGAATAAAACTCCTAATGGCTAATTCCTCAAATAAGACCCAAACACAAATTCATCAATCATCGTCTTCTACAATTCAATCGTCAGCCACCTCAGCAAACCACGAAAGTGACTCTGAACATGAAGAATCTATGCTTGAATCCCTGGAAACTTTTGATTTTGATGAGTTTTAGGATATTCAAGAAGAACAATTAAATCTTGAAGATCCTCTTATTATAGACTAAAACAGATCTCAGTGTTTATTTTTTATAATCACATAGCCTTCTGCCCGCGGTTTCACCAGCGCATAATCTCTTTTTTCAAATATCCCCCCTTCCCCCACATTTCCAGGATCAAAAGTACTCTATGTTCACCGGGGATAGTGTAGCTTTCCAACAGTGAAAGAATTATTCAAATCGGTTCAGTAGTTTCAAAATTGACATTCCCGCGGGAATGAGACGTTTCCCGTAGGAATTTTATAGCCTATGTCCTATTCCGGGTTACAAACTATACGTGTGCCAAATTTCATCTAAATCCGTTCAGCCGCTTAGGCGTGATTGAGGAACAAACATCCAAACATCTAAACATCCAAACATCCAGACTTTCGCATTTATAATATTAGTAGGATTAGTAGGATTTCAGTGGTCATTATATTTTATGGTCGTTAAAAATTGTTAATTTTAATATTGTTGTTGATTTTTAGATGTTAAGGGCTCTTTCAAATTGGACGTTTTGTGTCGGACGGCTGCGATACGGTAGCCACGCGTTTGCCGTACCGCGTACGGACGATCGTTATTTTTCATACTGTTGCGGGTACGGGGTACGTTAATTCAATTAAATGCCTGTTACGAAAAGACAATTATTTATTTTAAACCACTAAACTGAAATACACAACTTTAACACAACTTAACACTTTACAATCCACGTAGACAATTCTAAACAAACACTCGTAAACGCTATTCACTTCAAACGTCGCAGGATAGTTCGCACTGATCGCTTTCCGAAGAATTAATACTTGACGCAGCGTCGCTCACTCTCTATTTATACCCGGCGCGGCCGCTCTATTAATTTCTTGGATCATTCGCGAAACCGCGGGATCGCACGCGATCGAACAGGATAATTCTTCGGATCTAAACAAAAGCGCGCGGATGTAAACAAGCAGTCGAGCGCGCGCGAGATTGAACCTTATTGCGTAGATGAATTAGGTCCGTTTTCGCGTGCATGCTCCGTTGCCGGGTAACAATACATAGCACGCGGTGCGGTAACAGTACGGTTGACGTATTGCTGTCGAGCGTTCCCGGTACGTCTAATTTGAAAGAGCCCTTAGCTCTAAGTTGATATTTTCCAATCAGTCGGTTAATTTTATCTTTGGATAGTTGTTGATTAATTTTTAGTTATTAACCAGTAGTTAATAAGACTGAATTATCTATTTAATTTTTTATAATCTGATTTCAGAGCGTTCACTCAGTCGTTTTTAGTCAATATTGTAGTCCTGAAGTCGATGTTACCTTGTCAAATTACTTTAACAGAGTTGATTGCGAAAATTTGTTTCATTATGACCATTTTACTATACAAAATTTATTATAATTCATGTCAGTAAACGAACAATTTAACTGTTTATTATCTAATTACGTTTAAAAAGAAAATGCTGTCATAGTCCATTATCAATAAAATAATATTTTACAAAAAAAATATTATAGGTGCAGTAATGCTGAGAATATTGCCGAGAAAGTTCCCGAGAATATTCTCGAGAATACTGGGAATATAATATTTTACTGCAAATAGACTGTATTGTATTATACACAATGATCTGTCGACCTTATTTGATATTATTTAAATTAAGAAAGGTTGGTTGTTTCCATTTTATAAAAATGATTCTCAACCATTCTCACTTCGGAGAACGTTGCCGGGAGCGTTCCCGGCAATATTCTCAGGTGGGAGAACGTTCTCGAGAACGGCACAACACTAATCCTACCTATCTTTATTTTTAGCCTGTTAAAAATAATAAAAGGCGATATCGAATTATCCTCAACAACTGGAATTAAGATAACAAACAAACAACAACATCACACTTAATACCATTCGCATTTTCAGCTCTAAACACACAACCATTATAGGTCACTTTTTTTAATAAAACTTTACTTTGGTGACGTTCAGAATGCCGAAATACGGAATGACTTTGAGCGGTTTGCCTCGACGGTCACGAAAAATAATGTACCTTCAAAGGTAGAATATTTACTATTTGAAACGAGGGTTTTCCATACATTTTATTTTATTTTATTTTATTTGGGATAACAAACGATTATACATATTTGTTTTATATAAAAAAATAGTACACATTTATATCTTAACTTATTGCATAATCAACGACGTTATCCACATGTTACATATACACTATTTTAATTAAAGAGGGCGAATGCTTAAAGATTAATTAATATTATTTTTTAAGAAAGAATATCAACAACAACTTAGAAGTAATCATAGTTGAGTCACTCCAACAGGCAACGCCCGACAGCTCATCCATGCAAAGCGCAGCGCTTCTTATGTACATCAAGATTAGAGTCTAATTTTCTAAATAAGTATTGTACCTACCTTGTACATAACAGAAGTTCCTTTTATTTGCGAAAGGGCAGCACCTTTTTTTTCGGAGAAGAATGCGTTTATGCACCATAACTGCAGGCTAGCTAGACCGGCGGCCGAGTGTGGGACTCGAGACTAAAGCGTCCACTACCCACTAAACTCCCCCGGTTTTCCCTTCACACCCGATTGGGACAAACCGGTGCCAGCCTTGTGGCTATTGTGAGAGGCATCAAGTCGGGGTGGCGCCTAGGGAGGGCCACCCGAGAAACTAGGTGACCCCCAGACTTGGCTCGGGCGACCTGTTCAATGCGGGCGTTAGGGAGCTACCCTCGCCCGTAGGTCAAAGGCTAGCGAGACCGTTAACGTTGTTGCAGCTAAGACGTTTATTTCACTATCCAAGTGATGAAGTACACTCAGTAAAAAGTTATGAGACAAAAAACACACAGTCAAATCGCAACCTCAGTTGCCTTTTTGAAGTCAGTTGTAAATGCAAACTAATTAAAAAGGCGGAGAAACTCAAGGCTGATGTAATCATTCATATTAAGTCCATTCAGCTGCTATCGCAGTTATAAATATTAATGAGCTGTACCGCTGTGTAATTACCAAAATGGTGATATATGTAGCTACACGTATTTGCCGTTTCTTAGCACGTTTTGACATGTGAAAGAAAAGTCAAGTATTCAATTTGATGTTTCTGTTCAAGGAAAAACCATGGAATTAATATTATGGGAAAAACAAACATCTATGGGCCGGTCAATCACCACAGACCTTATCCTTAAGATGACCCTGGATTTGAACATTTCTAAATATTTCATCACCAAGGTTTCCTATAAAGTTATGCAATACAAAAAAGGGCAACTTTTTAGTGATAAACACAGAAACTTGTCTTTATGGGGTTAAATTGAACTAAATTGAATCAGCCCCAATTTGCGACTTCTATAAATATAGCTTGTGATCCCCAGTTCCACATACAGGGGCAAGTCTGCAATGAATGACGCATAAATGCATTCTCCTCAAATAAAAATGATTACTTAAAGGGATATTATTATTAAAAATTTCTTTCAAGTCATATAATAAAATTCATGCTTTTTTAAATTCATGATTCAGTAAAGAATATGATAATTTTTTTATTGAATGTCTTACATTCTGAGTCCAATATGCACAGTAGCATTTCATTGCACAATGAAATGAATTTAAATAATTAACTCAAGAGGTTAAATATTCTGTAAGCTAGCTGGGTGGGAATCTCAACCAACAACCCCTTCCATCTATAATAATAATAAAGCCCTTTATTCCGAAATTGTTACAACTTTAAGGATACTCCAGTGTTTGTTTAATTATAATATGTCTCGCAATTCGGTGTGCCTCTTGGCATAGGCCTCCTCCAGCTCTCTCCACTGAACCCTATCTTCAGCTACTCTGGTCCAATAAGGCCCCAAGGTTAGGCGGATATCGTCATGCCATCTTGTTTTTGGACGCCCTTTTCTTCTAGTGTCCTCTCTTGGGTACCATAAAGTTACTTGTTGGCTCCATTTGTTTGTTTTGCAATGTAGCATGTGTCCTGTCCAGCCCCACTTTAAATGATCCATATGTGTAATTATATCTGTAACTTTAGTTTTTCTTCTTATTTCCATCTATACATAAATTATATTACAAAGAGGAAAGGTTTGTTTGTTTGTACTGAATAGGCTCTGAAACTACTGAACCAATTTGAATCATTCTTTCACTGTTGGAAAGCTACACTATCCCCGGTAAACATAGAATAGAATAGAATATCGTTTATTTGATACTTAAATATGGGTATAATATAATGTAAATTATGTTGTAATACATTACAAACTTATAGGGTAACATAGGGTACTTTTGATCCCGGAAATGTGGGGGTAAGGGGGGGATATTTGAAAAAAGAAAAGACGCGCGGGTGTAACCGCGGAGGCGGTGGCTAGTATCTAATAAAATGAGGGAAGGGTCCTCCCTCGCTGGTGTAGTGGTTTAAGTAACGGGCCGAGATGTGGGGTCAAAAAAAATCAAAATCAAAATATTCTTTATTCATGTAAACTTGTATCAAGTATTTATGAATCGTCAATTACAGAGTGACTCTACCACCGGTATCGGAATGCAGTCATCTGCCGAGAAGAACCGGCAAGAAACTCGACAGTTACTCTTTTTCATCGCCATGTTTGTTTACAATTTGTTTGTTACAATTACTGATTAGTTTTAGAATACCAAGCCATACAGTATGAAGTATAAGAATGAGACTATAATCGAGAAAAATCCGTGAGCCCTGGAAGACCAGTGCCCAAAGGTGGCACCTGCAGCACAAGTATGACGTATGTGCCAGCCATAATTTCACTCAACCATATTAGAGGGAATGTAACCACCCGACACGGGTCATTCTATGTTGGGTTTTTTCGTACACCGCTCGGGTTTGTGATCACCAATTTGCACTTGGCAAGTCAGTACCTATCATTGTAATGATAGCTTGATTTCATTTCTAAAAAGAAAAAAGACATAAACAACTTGTTCAAATTCAAAGCCTTTATTCAGATTTTTACAAATAAACCTTAACCTGTTGTTGATTATGTTATCCTAAGTTATTTTAAAAATCTGTTTGCCCCTTGGCAAAGGCCTCTCCCAACTGCCTCTAAAGGCATCTGTTCTCCGCTGCTCAGGCCCATGTGGTGCCTGCTGTGGCCCTAATTTCGAAAACGAAACGAAAAAACAACTTGTTGGTTACTTAAAAAAATGACACTGAAGTTTTCTTTATTCATTTTTAATTTAATTATTTATCTTTCCAAATCTTATTAGGTAAATTTCAGGTAATGTTGAGTTGAGATACTGCTACAATAACTTTTTGTTTCTCTTAACTTTGTCTTCCATATTGGTACCTTTATGACCGAAGGTAAATAAGTTAGTTTCTTAGCTTCTTGGTACAAAAAACCTACATCTAACAAAAAATAATTTTGGATACTTAAAGTTAGTTCAAATGAATCATGAAAAAAATTATATAATATTTCCCAAAGACTTGGCACTGATCCATAGGTACACATGCGGCGGTAACTAACACATCTATCTTATCAACCTGGCAAATGGACAATAAGCCTTCCAGATACCTGATATTTGATTAATTATTAAAAATTCTCTTAACAACCATTTTAATTTTTTTAACAAAGTTGTGTAAATAGAAATACAAACAAGCATGGCGGAGTTATCTTTTTTTAATAATTATTATCTCACGCAAAGACATTATTTATTAAATATGCGCCTCTTTTTTTTTTCATCGCCATTGCCCAATGATCATCAGAGTTCAAAGTCTAAATTCCAACCTTGAATAGCCAATTCCTCCGCCTAGTTATTACACCATGGATACTGCGACGTTTATAAATAGAACTACAGTGTTTATTTAGTTTCTGTAAAGACTACTCACTCGTAAAAGTTCAATGTTCTTTCCCACGATGATTCTGGAGATTTTTAACACCGCACTAAAATTAATTACACTAGCTTACACGTCACAGAACAGAGTAATAGTAATTAGATTTGATAATAACGAGTTTCAGAGGAGTGTTTATGAGATTTTTCTTTGATAAAAAATATAAAAACACAACCGTACACCGCACAAATCGCACGATCAGCTGTCAGTTGACGTGCTGTCGACTGACAGTTTTTGTTTTTTAGCCAACTAGATCGGCAAAAAATTCTACCATTTTTATGCTGACGGTAAATAAAAATGATGATAATTCGATTTGATTGGTATTTGATATTAAATTAGTAGCAGCCAGTATAAAAAAATGCTAATAATTCTATTTTATTATTTATCAGTATCAATCGGTGTAAGTATCTGCCAGTATCTTCTATTGTAGTGAGAAAAATAATTTAACGAATGACGATAATGTCAAAGAGTATAATATTATATAGGTGTCATGTGTCATCAAAGTGCATTTATTTGCCAAGCTTTCTTATAAAATAAAAAAAAAAAAAAAATAAAAAAAAAAAAAAAAAAAAGCCCTTTATTTCTCACCAAATACATAACATGCTTATTTAAAAAGTAGTACATAGAAAATATTTTTATGCATGACAAGATAATTATGTATTTAAGCACATAATATTTCACTGTCTGAGGTAAGTAGCTTATTGTGGTAAGAACCCCTCTTCGAAGGTGAAGGCCTCCTCTAGAGACTTCCATCCATCTCTGTCTTTCGCCCTCTCCATCCATTGCTTGCCAGCCACCTGAATTATATCGTCCGCCCAGCGAGCGGCCGGACGACCTCTCTTTCTATTACCTGATGGCCCTTTCCAGCACGTAACGGTGTGAGTCCATCTGTTATCTGTTAGCCTAGCTATATGTCCAGCCCAGCGCCATTTTAGTTTTTTGCAGTGGACCAAGGCATCGGCAACTTTTGTTATATTCCTAATTTTATAGTGTGGTACTTTCTGAATTTTTTTAATTTTTGATAGACTTCTTTCCATGGCTCGCTGGCATGATCTAATCTTTGATTTTACCCGATGTGTGAGTTTCCAGGTCTGGCAAGCGTAGGTTAATGATGGCAGAATGCAAGAGTCCATAATCTTTTGTTTAATTATAACTGGCATATCACTCTTCATCACTTCTTTCATGCTCCAATATTTTTTCCAGGCATTTGAAATTCTCCGTTCTATTTCATGCTCATTTCTTTGAGTTTTAAACGAAATTTGTTTTCCTAGATATATATAGGTCTCAACATATTCTAGTGCTTCATTTTCAAGGTATACAGGATTTTTAGTGTAGTTCGTCATAATGTTAGTTTTGCTGCGATTAATTCTCAGGCCTACCAGTCGACTTACAGCGTCGAGGGCGTTTACCATTGTTTGTAGCTCGGTTGTATTTTCAGAGAACAAAACGATGTCGTCAGCAAATCTTAAGTGGCTGATATACTTGTTGTTTATATTTAATCCAACGTTTTCCCATTTAAGTTGTCCAATTACTTGTTGTAACACTGCTATGAATATTGTGGGTGAGATGGCATCTCCCTGTCTTACTCCTCTTCTAATCGGTATAGAAGGTCCTGTTGTCTCTAGTTTTATTCTGCTGTTGCAATTTTGGTATATGTGTTGCAGTACCTTCAGATACGTAGTTTCCACGTTTTGCTCTTGTAGTGACTCCCATATTTTGTGGTGATACAAAGTATCAAAAGCTTTTTGATAGTCAACAAATACAAGGTAAAGAGGTCTATTAAACTCTTGATATCTATCTATTATCATTTCGATAGTGTGGATATGATCTACAGTGGAAAAGCCTCTTCTAAAGCCTGCCTGCTCCACAGGTTGGTGTCTTTCAATTGTGTTTCTAATTCTCTTTTCAAGTATTGTAGAGAATAGTTTGTATATTGAGGACAGTAGACTTATTGGACGGTAGTTACTAATATCATTTGGATCCCCTTTTTTGTATAGCAAAATAATGTCAGATTCGGTCCATTGTTTAGGTACAGTTGCCGTTTTCATCACGGTGTTAAAGAGCAGTGTTAAGGGGCTCACAAGGTAAGGACTTCCGAGTTTCAGGGCTTCGTTGGTAATTTTATCTGGTCCTGGGCTTTTTTCGAGTTTCAATTTAGCAATTCCATTTATTACCTCTGTTTCATCTATGTCTTGTATGTTTGATGGCACTTCACTTGGTAGGGTTAGTGATAGTGGCGGCTCTTTATCTTTGCAGCTGTATAATTCTTTATAGAAGTTTGTAGCAACTTTAAGTATTTCTTTTCTATCGTAAGTTGTTTTATTTGAAGCTACAAGTCCTTCTATCCAAGTCTTGTACGATCGTAATTCTTTATTAGCTCTCTTCAAACTGCTATACTGTAGAACATTTTTTTCAATTATCTTTTTACGATGAGAGTTATAATCATTTCTGATGTATTTACTTGTCAGTTTGTAGAGAGCTTTAAGCTCATTTTTCATGGCTCGTGTCTTCGGTTTAAGACTTTGGAGGTGTTGTCGTCTTAGCATTAATTGCCTAGTGCGGTCTGATATAATATACTTATCTTTGTGTTTCGATGTGTCATGAGCTGTTTTGAGGCTACTATTTATTGCGGTAACAATTTTGTCATGTAGTTCCTGTACTGTATAACTTTGCTGTCTATTAATTAGCTGTGCTGCATTCTTTTGAAGTGATTCTTTATAAGATTTTATTTCCTGTTCATTATTTAAAGTAGTTTTTACATTATTTCCATATGATTTTCTGTTCTTTGAAAACTGTAATTTAAATGTAGCTCTAACCAGTCTATGGTCACTAGGATAGTTGACACCAATCACTTGTATATCTTGAGCACACATTTGGAGATTGGTTAGTAGGAAGTCGATTTCGTTCATAACCTTACCATTTGGTGATCTCCAGGTCCACCTCCTATTGTTTTTCTTTTTAAAGAATGTGTTTAAAATTGCCAATTTATTTTCGCATGCAAATTGTATAAGCCTTTCGCCTCTTCTATTTCTGTTGCCATACCCATAGTTTTTCATAATTAAATTTTCTTCTTCTTTTGGCTGTCCAATTTTCGCGTTGAAGTCGCCCATTACTATTAAATTCTTTCCTGTTAATTTTAATGCTTCATTTATGTTTGTATAAAAAAGTTCAACTTCTTCTTCACTAGCTGATTCTGTTGGGGCATAGCATTGTATTATGCTTATATTAGTGTTGTCGACGTTCAGCTGAAGTAAAGCCACTCGTTCCGAAATTCCTTTGAAACAAGTAATGTTAGTCTTATGGCGTTTGTTTACAATAAATCCTATTCCATACAAGCCTGGTGTTTGACCCATATAATATAGGATGAAGTCTTCGTGTTCTTCAATCGAATTACCCAAACGTCTAGTTTCAGAGAGTCCGACGACGTCATATTTGATATTTTTCAGGGCTTCGCTCAATTCCAGGAGGCGAGAGTAAGATGATAGCGTTCTCACATTATAGGTGGCTATATAGAGTAAATTATTCTTGGTATTATTATCTGTATGGTATTTTGTCTCTAGAGGGTTTTGGTCTAGTACTCCCACGGGGACCATCCGGGTTGGGAGACATTTAAATTTTTGCGTTTTGATTTCTGTTGATCTTGTTCGTATATGTCCGGTTCTCTGTTTCGCTTTTTTGTTATTTGGTTTGTTTATATCTGGATCTTGGCTGTTGTTTACAATTACTAGTTTTTTGGAATAGCGGAAAAAGATGGTGAATGTGTTCCTCTTTCTACATAGTTAAACATATTCGGCTTCTTAGTTTGCTTTGTGGTTGGGTTTGTTCTTGCGTATGTTGTGTTGTCATCTGTAGAATATGGCTTTTTCAGATTGGATGAGTTATTTGGTGAATTTGACTCTTCCCTCCTTCTTTTGTCTCTACTTGTCTCAGACTGTTGTTTTACAATTAATTTGTCATATCGCAAGTATGCCCAGTTTCCTTTTTTTCGTTCTTCTTCTAGTTGTGATTGTAGTTGTTTCCTTTTCTCTCTTACTTCTTTGGGAAAATCTTCTTTAACTGTTACACTCGGTGGTAGTTTAGACTTGTTTCGCAGAATCAGATGTTTCTTCCAGAGGGTTGTGATTGATACTACTACAGGTTGGTTTCTATCCTTAGTGCGTTGGCCAATTCTATAAATTTTACTTATTTCATGGCTTTCTAGATGTGTGTCTGTTTCAATCACTAATTCTTTTATGTAGTCTACCAGCTCAGGTTCACTTTTTCCTTTTTCTTCAATTCCAAAGAAGATTAAATTATGTTCACGTTTTTCTTTTTCGGCGTTTAGTAGTTTTTTCTCCAATGTTGATACTCTCGTTTTTAACTCATTGTTTTCCTCCGATAAAATTTTTAGTTTCTGCTCTAGTGCTTCCATTACATTTTTGGTCACTGATTCAGTCACTAGTGTTGTTATGGTTGTGGTTTGCTCCTTGAGTCGAGCGTCTAGTTTACCCCACAAAATCTCCATACTTTTCTCCATACATTTCTCCATTTTCGGGGAGTTTTTATTGTAATGGCAACCCTATGTGTATTATCTGTTCCTCTAAATGTCAGTTGCACTTTGTTGGTTAGGTTGGTAGTACTTTTAAATGACACTTTGTGACTCACTGATTTGTAGGTTATAAAGAAAATGTTTTGCCTTTTCTACCGTAAATGTATTGTTTACAACTGTGATCACTTCTACGCAAGCACTGTTTATGATTTTAGAACTAAGTAGATGCGCAATTATACTGTGTCGACACTTTAGCACCAATTTTCACAAAATATTTGCGGAGAGCTCTGAGGTACGTGTTTACGTTGCGATTGCCGGAACCGGAAGCCAAGCTTTCTTAACATAATATTATTATTTTATTTTAAAATGCACCAAATCGGGTTTTAATTTAATCAAGTATCAGCCTTAGAATAATTCGTTATTATTCTAAGTCTAATCAGCATATTTGGTGATGGATTTCAAATCCGAGTTGCGTCCCAGGAATTTAACTCAGCTCAGCAGGACCCTGAGTTCGCAGCCTGGTACTTGATGGTAATCCACTAGACTATCAAGACGGTAAATTAAAATAAATAAAACATTAAAAATTCAGTATGTATAAAAAATTATATTAATGATATTATCATTCATCAACATCATGAGGTACATTATTAATTTCTCAAGCTCAATAATTCAAACAAAACAAACAAAATCTACCATTGCAATACACTGGCAACATTCACACGTGCTCATACAATAATAAACTTTAACTTAAATGGAATAAGATACATATTGAAACAGACAAAAGCACCTTGTAATTTTAGTATTTATTACCTAAAAAATACAAAATTTATTCTTCAGGTGGTATTCTCGTTTGGGCACACCCAATTTAATAAGACTTGTGACGTCACATTTCAGTTTTAGATGTTAGATCAGTAGGCAATGCAGTTCACCTGATGGTAAGCAGCCACTGCGGCCTATTCCATTGAGGGACACTTCACCAGGAAGCGTCGCTCAATGTGCTGCCAGACTGTAGGCTCCACTGATTTTCGAGCCTTTAATTTCAAGTATCCTGTTTTTTTTGTACATACATATGTACATATTATACACAGATACACCCACACGGGTACAAACAGATATTTGCAAAATAAAGTCTACCGTGTAGAGACCAAACCCACTGGTGTATTAGACAGTGCGAAAACGTAGTTCGATAGTTTCTTTTTGTTGTTGACAAGGCACACCATTGTAACATTGTATGTAAGCGGACACAAAAAAAATGTCTATATTTACGCAGGGCCTTAGACGACTTCTCACTACATAACACTGGATAATACATCAATCACTATCGAAAGGACTATGCAAAGGAGCGTCCCCACCCACCAACAGATTTCAAACGTATCCCTATTTATACCTCTTACCATACTGATCTTTTTTTTGTATGACGACATCCGCCGTAGGAATGGGTATTTCACGCAAATCGAATTTGAATGTTGTATTTTTCAAGTATTTTTTGACACAGTTAATTGTGAAAATAATGTGCAGGCGATCAAGAGTAACCCCTCTGGCCTAAATAAAAGTGTTCAATCAAAATATAATCTTAAAAAATATTTTACAGCCGAGTCTAATTGAAGCTAGACACTTACAGTGCAATTCTGAATCTTAAGCGTACGGCATAAGCACGGTTTTATTGTTTTTGAATACCCCGTCATTTTTTGGATTAAAAATGGTTATTTATCTTTATATGGAACGTCATATTATATTTAAACTAGTGCCAAGTCTGTTGGTGGGTGGGGACAGGGCCCATACAACTTCTTGCGTTGTCCTTTGAATACTCATTGAAGTCTATTTGCATGTAACTTTTCGGTTGGCTATAAATATTAGTTGCTGAATCTTTCCAGCTATGAGCTAGAAGCCATATAACTGGTCAGGTTTCTGAAATTATAAGTATCTGGATATGTCTGACTATGGCTAGGGAGTTAGGATCAGTCGCTGAGCTCCAGGTCTGAGTCGGTATCGTCCTGGGTTCCTCGGATGGTCTTCTTGCTCTGCAGGTGCAGACGTTGCTTTGCCTTCTGCTCGTCAGGTGGGCACAGCAGGTCGCCTGAGTACTCGATGATCTCGGATCTGGGATAAAATTAATTAATTAATTAATATTTTATTTAATAAGTACAGCCACATGATACATAATATTAAACAATGTATGTAAACATGATACATACACAGTAGTAAAGTACAAAAAGAAACAGATTTCAAGCTAAAACGCCTACAATTTAATTTGGACCCCGCACCAACCAGAATAATTATTATGGGGTCCTTCAAAATTAGCATAGGGATTTTGTCGTCAACTTCCTCCAAGATCAACAGGGATTGTCAGTATGAAGAGACTGTTCTGCTACAACACAAGGAATCCTTGTGCGAGGGCTAGAGGTCTAAACCAATCACGTTTTAGTTAGACCATAAGGCTCCGTCATCTAGCGGATTTTTCATTCCAAAATACCCTCATTGACAGGAAATAATTCGCCGCCCACGAATGTTGTTCATCTCCCTTCACGATTTTCAGGGCTTTTGTTGTCTATGCCAGGGGTCGTGGGGTCAAATCCCCATTTTTTTTTTCTTGTGTCTGTTTATTTTTATTTAATTCGTTTTCATCTAGTATTTTTATGTCTTTACATGAATTTAAGTTCATTATTCAATTGTGAAATGTTGTCCAATATTGATATTATTGACTTACCTGGCCAGGCGCCACTCCAGCATGTCAGTGGAGAAGTCGTCGCGGTTGCCGAGCTCCGTGAAGCCCACGATGAAGTCCTTCGTCTTGTTGTCCTTCACCAGCGCTATGGTGGGGATCACGCGGATCTTCAGGCGACCTGCGGAAAACATATAAGATATTTTTAATTTGGTTTGAAAACTACAGATTTAATTGTATATAAAAAAAAGTGTTATTTTGTGATTTAAAGATAACCGCTCAACCAATGTAAAAAATTTCCTCAAAGTAAAATATGAATAAAAATCCTTAAACTTTAAGTATATTCTTTTTTATTAAAGCCATGGCAGGTAGTGGTGTCAAGCATCGCCTTATTTTATGTAGCCTACATGTTAATATCAAAAATCTAAATGAACTTTCTTTGAAGGGAAAATAAATACGAAATCATTTATTTAAACCTTGGTCTTTGGATGACCTACGCGGCCGTTAAAGTATTAATTAACTTTAGAAATATACTAACCAGTGAGGAACGGAGCTCTCTCAGCATCCAGCTTGACGAACCTCGTCTCAACATGCTTCCGGCACAGAAGCTTGAGATGCATGTCCACTATCTTGCAGCGGGGAGAGTCGTTTCGGTAGAAGTGGCAGACCACGTTGCTGCTCTTGTTGCAGATGCCGAAGAACTCCTTCTCTCCGTCTATCTCTGTGTACTCTCCGTGGCCCTGGGGAGGAAAATGGTCCGGATTAATAATTATTATAGGTCTAAAAGTAGTCTGCCTGTGTGTCTGTTAGGCTTTCACGCCAAAATGTCTGAACTTATTTTGATAACAATGACATTTGGCATTTAGGCTACATTTTTTATGAAAGAGAGAGGCAAACAAGCCACTGTGACAAATGATAGTAAGCTATAGCCAGCTATTCCACTTATCCCAACTAGCCATGCCACCTGTGTGGGAAAAGTGGATTTTTTTTCCACTCTTCCCATCCAGGAGAGATAAGTGGAACATAAAGGGCTATAAAGACCACCAGGGCACAGATTACTTAATAGTTACTAACGTAACAGATCGTATACACTTAGGCTGATGATGATGATGAGACAGGACAGAAAGTCTACTCTCCCCGGTATGGCTCTGCCACATATTGTGACGATAACTTGGATTGTGTTGATGGTGGCCTTATTTCTGCAGTCTGGCTATATTCCGGCAATATGAAATGTGGCCAGTACATTTAAAATCGAACGCTGTAACTCAACTCACATTAGCAATCCACTCCTGCTTCAGCTTAGCCCTCAGCTTCATCTCAGCGATGCGCTGCTGTCGGATAGCCTCTAGGTCGCTGCTGTCCAACGATTCCAGCCTGGAGAGAAATAATAGCACTTATGCCCCAGACATAAGAGTCGTACAAAGTCCAACGTGTATAGTCTGACATGCTTTCGACTGTACATGCAATGCTTAGTTTAAGGCAAGAAGGTGTTAATTTAATAGGATATTCACTATTTCACTTAATGGTTTCTGATATTTACTAGTCTTAAATTAAACAAATTAACCACCTTTTTTTACTTACAAGAAATAAAAAAAAACTATTACTACTATTTTACTGATGTCTCAAATAAATAACTGGACATTATTCACACAGCGCCATCTAGCCCCAAACTAAGCATTAGCTTGTGCTATGGGTGCAGACAACAGATAAATTTTACTTATATACTTTTTTTTTTGTAAATACATACATAATATTATACACAGAAACACCCAGACCAATACAAACAGACATAGTCATGCACACAAATGTTTGTACTGTGCAGGGATCGAACCCGCGAACGCTGGTGTAATAGCCAACTTCTCGACCATTACACCAAATGGCTAGTCATCAGGTCAGGTTATCAGGGGATTTTCCGTACTTAACCTTCGGAATGGGCCATTGTACGTGAAATGGCTGGTCATAAAAGAATACATACTTCTCCAGCTCGTTGTCGAGCTGTTTCTCCATGGTCTGCGCCACATGCTGCAGCACTTGCTCCATCGTAAGACTTCACTACTTGAACTTCTGGAATAAAATTATCCAATTATCAGATTTCTATTACCTTTACTTGTACCTCAGTGAAATTAAATAGATTATTCAGCAGTTTGAGTAAAATCTTTTGCAAGTCAGACAATTTTTAAACTTGTTACAGAATTATTTTGTCCAGACAGGAAGTTTAGAAAGTTTAAATCTGTAATCATGGTAGGACAACGGTCTTCATCTTTGAAACCAAATCAATGTTACAATAATACACATTTATATATAATAATTAGTGTAAATATATTCCAAACGTAAAGTATATTTCGTCGTAGGACAAAATCAATAAATAAATCCGGCACAGATAGTATGACCTCATCGGACGACACATGTTCACAAAAATACATTTTGCAGACACACTTACCGTTATTTGTATGAATATGTAGCCTCTAAATGCGAGGGATAGTGTAGATAACAATATTATCCACTTTTATACAACAGCTTTAAGCGAATAAAATATACAAAATGAATTTTTATTTACGGAACAAAAGCACCGATATTTGTTTCACAAAAAAATGACAGCTGATGGGATGGATGATGGATGACAGCAACAATGGCCGCCGCATCAGTGTTTCCACTATAACGATTTCCTTCCCCTTCAATCATTCAATCCAGATTTTTCCCCTTCTCAGGACTTTTTTCCCCTCAAAAATTATTTTGCTGTAGTTTTTAGTTCTGACACCACACACCAATAGAGTCCTTTTCACGAAAGACGGCACCCAGTGGTGGCGCTGTTGTCTACGCGACGTTATATTCACCAATCACGTAACAGTTAGAGCCATCATTTCTCATACGCGAAAACCCTCATTACTTCCAAAATTTCTGCAATGTCTTTCCCCTTTTTCTTCCCCTCATGACCCTAATTTCCCCTTAAAAGGGGAATTTCCCCTCAATGTGGAAACACTGCGCCGCATAGTCAGTGACAGCTTTTGTCAAATTTGTTTTTTTTTGTTTTCATGTTGTTATGAGGCCAGAACATTTAAGTTTATAAGGTTTGAGAAATACTGGATCGCGATTGTTAAAAAAAATTACTAAACGCTTTTTCTCAGAGTAATGGTATTAATCTGACACGAGTTTTAAAGGAATTTATAATTAAAAACCTTGTAATACCATTTAGCTAAGATATATTTCGCTGATTTGTGGTTATAAGTTAGAAAGAAACAGACACCAAAAACGTAAGTTCATTGTAGCTTTTTTAGTGCTCACCAAGCATTACCATCTTACTTTTCCATGGTCTTTAACTTTGTAGCATAGTATTTACTTACTACCCGTGAGACAAACGGATTATTCCCGCCTGCCCCTACCAATTCTGCCACCATTGGGGGCAGACGCAACTTTTAAGTTTTGTCGGCTCCCAGACTTACTTCGAAAAAAAAATTGCTTACAAGGTATATAGGAATTGTACAAAATAAATAAAAAACCATTCATAAATATAACATTTATATTAACATACTGTAAAATTTAACTCGAAAGAAAACAGTTATTTTTTGTATTGTTAACATAATTACATAACCGCTGGCAGCAACGAATCGGTTTTGACGCGAAACGTCACTTTCGCAAAATGTCGCCTAAGCGTCGAATATGTGCACCCTTAACAAGACTGCACTTTACCACACAATTTACAAGTCACATATTTATTACAGTCATCAATCATCATCAACAAGGTAAAAAAAATGCGAAATGACTCAAAAACAATACTAATATTATAAATGCGAAAGTAAGTCTATTTGTTACGCTTTTACACAAACTACTGAACCGATTTTGATGGAATTTGATGAAGAGATAGAAATGATCTTGGGAAAGGATGTATGTTACTTCTAATGATATACCTGAACGGTAGCTAAGTTGTAAGTGCCTGTATTTTGTAACATCTAAATGTATGCACACTTAGCAAGCAAATAAAGATTTATTAATATTATAATGATATAATTATGTGGGATTAGTACGTGAAACGGAACGAAAAGGCGAATGAGAGGGAAATAGAGTTGTCAGCGAGAGGAAAGGATGTTATGGATGTGAAAAGTATGGAGGGAAAATATGTTGCGATAAAAAAAGTTAGTTTTATAAAAAATCAATAATTTCATGTAGGTAATAAAATTGTTAAAAATTATGAAATTCATTGAAACAGCCCATACATTCACAATTAGTCAAACAATTATAATCCTTTTTCTATCTGAATAAAGATCATTTTCAGTTACAGGGCTAATAACTTAGTTCATTTTCTAGTAATTCTCTGTTCGATAAAGATATTGGCCATTGCGACTTACAAATTGTGTGGTATTATACAATACAGAGCAGAGACCATATAAGAAAAGATTCTTACATAAAGATACTTTCCCAATTTCTAATTATAAATAATAAAACTGTCATTTATTCATATTCCTGATGCCTGTAGTTGATTTGTAACTCTATAGTCACTAAACGTTTTGTGCGTTTTGGGAGAAACTTCCTGCCGCATACGCTAAGGTTGTGGAATGAGCTCCCCGGCGAGGTGTTCCCACGAGACTACAGTTTGGGGTCCTTCAAGAAGGGCGTGAAAAGGTTTTCAGGTCGGCAATGCGCACGTGATACCCCTGGTGTTGCAGGCGTTCATAGGCTACGGTAACCGCTTACCATCAGGTGGGCCGTACGCTTGATTGCCAACTTCATGGCGTATAAAACGTTCTACGGGAGAACTGACCAATCTGAGATAGTGGTCAGTCAATTGAACGAGTGACAGATTGCAATCCTGAAACCAGTTTTGATGGATAATAATCTTATGAAAAATAAAGCGTTAAATTGTGAACCTTATTGTCGGATCACAATTACGATTATAATCTTGGCATTATTGCAATTCCTGGTACAGTCAAAAGCATGTCAGACTTTACAATTTGGACTTTGTACCACTCTTATGTCGGGGGCATAAGTGCTATTATCGAACTGCAAGTGTTTACCGTGATGTGCTGTTGACCGTACTTTTAGCTGATCATTGTAACCTTCATTTCATTTGTGTTTTCTTCATGTAGACATTATGTATCTTTATGTAAGCACCTTTACAGTAAACAAATATTGTAATTAACCAATTATGGGTAAAATAGACATGTCTTTTCGTTTATAGTTAAAACAAAAATTAACAATTTTGTCTATGCTTAGTGGAATAATGGTCAGTTGCAATGGACCCAGTACTTGACCTAACATTTTGCGTTTCAAAACAAATTCAATATTTTTCCAAAATCAGCCTATTAATGTCCCACTATCCCCGGGTGACATAGGGTACTTTCTATCCCCGAAATGTGGGGGGTAGTCAAACATAAAATTCATATGTATAGCCTGACCAGGAATATTAAAAACCTCGCCATATTGCGGAAAAATATTGGAACTAATTTCTTCAAGTGGCAACAATCAAATTAAAAAAAAATAAGATGTCATTTATTGTTATTCTGTCAAAGTGTGATATCAATTGTCAACAGTACCTTGCTACTATTGGATAATATGAGTTATTTGTGAGAGTAACCATAGCAACCAAGTGTTGCTATAACCATAGCTTATGTGGCGCGTCCAGAGCAGGTTTTTTTATATTCCTGGTCAGGCTTTAAAATAAAAAAGGTTTTATTAATGGCGCGAGCGAATCGTAGCGGAGCTCTCGCCTTAGGCTTTTAACCTTTGATTCACATGTTGCGGAACACTTTTTATTTATCTGATTAGATATTTTTTGGTGACAGGTCTAATAATTTGTGGATACAAGTTTATGACAATATAAACATTGGTGACAAAAAATATAATTCCCCTTTGTAACGTCTCATGTCATGGTAACATTATTTATCCAGAATCAAGTTTAAGCCGTGCCAAAACTATGAAAAATATTGAATTAACTTAGTTGCATTTGACCCATGGGTCAGTTAGGAATCCGTGGGTCCACTGCCACAACGCAACTCGGATCAAACATCTGTTCTCTCTGAATAGTTGCCAATAACTATAATATAAAGATTACATACGCTCCTATAATTATTAATTTATATTATTTACAATAATTATAGTTATTATTATCATATATTATTATTTATATAATTATACATATACGACCATTATATAAAACGCCACAATTTGTACAAAGGAATTATAAAACCTAAGTCTGGGTGTACAAATTTTTATTTTTTACTAGGCAACACCCTGCTGATATTTTTAGAGGTACATCATTGTAGCGTATTTTTGAACACCCAGACTTAAATATTTAATAGGCAAGTTAAAAAAATCTTAAAATATAAAATAACGATTTCATCATACTACATAATTTATAATACAAAATAATGAATACAGTCTATTTCTGTACAATTAAAAATAATAAACAAATTGTATGAATTGTATGATTTTTTAATTATACGAAAATATGTATGAAAAATAATTATACAAAATTTGATGTCATACAATTGTGACGTTTCATACAAGATATTGTATGAATAATTTTGTATGGTCACCATTATTTTAATTCTCTCCATAAACGCATACAACTGAGATCAAATATTTGATTTTCGACTTTCACTCCCATACAAAATGTTGTATGAGTTCAAATACACATGACATTCCACATTTATTGCTTTCAAACAGTATCTTGTAACCAAATGGTTACTGAGTTGAGTTGGTTGCTGCAACCAGTTGATTGCTGCAACCAGATGGTTGCAGCGGTTATGTCTTGGTTGCAATATTTATTATATTAAATGCAAAAGTATTTTCTAGACAGAAATATCACTGGTAAATAGTTAAGTCTAACGATAGTATCAAATAAGTAGCTTAGGTTATAAGGAGAAATCTAGAAAGTTTCCATTTAGGAAGAAAAAAGGTTTTATTATAAAAACATAAAATGCATATTTCATGTCCCACTGCTGGGCAAAAGCCTCCATCATCCATCATTGCAATCAAGTCATCGCTACAATGATGTGTACAGGTAGCGGCAAACTTCTTGAATATCTGGTAGGGATTACGCAGAACACGAACTTTGACACGCCTGCGCGCTATTGGTCAGAAGCATACCTCTGACCAATAGCGGGTGTTCGGGAGATTCGCGCGCGCTATTGGTCACGCGCAAGTGCACATGTGCGAACTTTCCCCCCTCTCCGTCGACCGATGTTCAACAAATTTGCCGATACCTATACGGGCTTAATCACCACGCTTGCCAAATGCGGATTGGTGATCACAAACCCTAGCTGTGTCCGAAAAAACTGACACAAATTTAGCTCGACCCGGGAATTGAACCCAGGACCCCGAGATCTCGGCCCGGTACCTAAACCACTAGACCATCGAGGCGTTGGAAAAAATCAAAATATTGCAACCAAGCAATTGGCAGTATTTAGTTAGGTACCTTTGACATCTCTAGCCATGAGGTGTACTTGGTACCCTTGGTACCCCTGGTACCATATCAGTGTCCACTGGTTAATCCTAATATATGAGATCTAATGTCCTCACTTGATCGTGGTCCAATATCACCTTAGGTGTGTCTTCGTGAAGTACCACGGGGTACTAGTGGTACCCAAGTACTTTTGGGGTACTAAAGGTCCCTCTTGTGCTCTGGTGCTGGAATACACCAAGGGTATCGCTGTGTACTGGTAGTACTGTGGGGTACTGGGGAGTACCACTAGTACCACGGTGCTGCGAGTCACCTGAACGTGTTGTCGGCTGGCTTGTAGTAGATCTGAATAAAAACAGTACTTTTAACAAAAGTGTAGTTTTGACTGGCACGTCGGCGCATTTGGTAGTGCCCCTGTACTATGCGCCAAGGGTCGTGGTTTCAAATCCTACCCGGGACAACCTAAATGTTTAGTGGCCACTGCGGCCTATTCCACTAAAAGATTAAACCAGGAAACAACGCTCAATGTGCTCAATGTGCCAGAGTGTAGGCTCATGTGATGTGATCTTCGAACTTTTCATTTCAAACAGGGTTCGAAAGGATAATTATCAATGATAATTATCACGATAATTATCGTGATAATAACGGATTGATAATTATCGATTGATAATAACAAAACATTGCGCACGTGAAAGTGAACTGTATTCGAACGTGTATGGCCGCACTTGCGTATATCCGAACGCACGAAGTGTCAACGGCCAAGGGAATTCCCCTTACAAGAAAAATTCAGTTCGAATTACGCAAAGTTGAGTGAACTCCAGTGTCATTGGTTTGTTAAATATTGTGTTAAATATTGTTTATTGAGTTGGATTTGTAAAATGCCTCGTTTTATTTGTTTTTATTTTTTGTTGTGAGAATTATACTCAAATTATAATGCATTTGTTACAAAAGAATATAACAAATGAATTTCTTACACTGGTGATAATTATCCGATTATTATCAAGAAGCGTTATTATCTTGATAATTTCGAACCCTGATTTCAAATATGTACTAGTTCCCACATTAATATTGTCGGAACATATCCAGAGCAAAAGTTTATAGTAACTCTTTTTAAAGTATTGTATTACTATAATATTATATTAGCCAGTCGAACTCCAAAAAATTCCAACCACTAACGAGCCTCAAGGTGGGAATCGAACCCACGACCTCTGGTTTTGTAGACCCTCTTATAGACTTAGCCACTGTTCCACGGAGGCAGAACATTTCAAGAACATGTTTTTTTTTTGTTTAAAAAGTAACCTGGGTTCTCACCAGACGTTGCAGCGAGCCTCAGGCATAGTTGCTAGGGCTCTGCCCGCGGCTGCCGGACCCCGAACTGCCGTAAGACCCCTCCAGCCTGCACACACACAGACACGTTTTATCAGTACATGAGGCTATAATACAACAAAAGTCTTAGTGTAATAAGTGATTTGTATGATTCATTGAAACGGGACTCGAATTTAGCAAATAGTGACTCGAACTCGGCGATAATGACTCGAATTCAGCTAATAGTGACTCGAAGTACTCGAACTCAGCTAATAGCAATTTGAATTTAACTAATAGTCCAGTCAACAAATCTCTAACTTTGCCATTTTAGATGAAAAGCTTAAACTGGTGTCAAAATTTTTGTTAAAGACTCCGCAATAACATACTAAAAATGCAGGGTCGTAAGTCACCGGGGTCATACGAAAAAAAAAATGGAAAAGGGTGAAAAAATTACTTTTTCCTGAAAATCTCGAAAACTAACAAAAATATGAGAAAAAGTTTCAGACAAAAGATGAAGAGAATTACTTTGTCTACAGAAAAGGTTATTATCAATTTACGCGTATCGCGCACCGTTTGCTAGGAAATCGAGTACAAAGTGCACTTATTGATCCTGCATTTTTAGTATGTTATTACGGAGTCTTTAACAAAAAATTTGACACCAGTTTCAGCTTTTCATCTAAAATGGCAAAGTTAGAGCTTCGTTGACTGGACTATAATAGGGATCGAATTCAGCTAATATTGGTAGGGACTCGAATGTTGAAGATACAGACTAACAAAAAAGACGGTATGAAGCTCGTGGCCACGCCTCTTACCTATAGTCCCTCAGCAGCTTGTGCCGGTTGGGGCTGGGGCTGGCGCTGCGGCTGCTGCTGCGGCTGCTGAGCGAGCCGCACACGCCCAGCGCGTGGCCCACGCCCACGCCCACGCCTGCGCTGCCGCTGCCCACTCGGCTTACTGGGACGAAACAATGTAGCGTCAGCTTAGACTTTGTATCTGGAGCACACACACAGATCAGACTTGCTGACGCTCATATTATCACGTATGTGTGCATTAGCAATAAGTAGTATATAAGCTTTGAATCTAATAATAATAATCTATACTAATATTATAAAGAGGACAGATTTGATTGATTGTTTGTTTGTATTGAATAGGCTCCGAAACTACTGAACCGATTTGAATATTTCTTTCACTGTTGGAAAGCTACATTATCCCCGGTGAACATAGGGTACTTTTTGTCCCGGAAAAGTGAGGGGAAGGGGGGAATATTTAAAAAAAAATCACGCGCGTGTGAAACCACGGGAGGAAGGCTAGTAATTAGTAAACAATGCCCTTAGTTAAAGACGACTTATGGCTGATTGATTTCACCTCTCCCGAGCTAGGAGTCATCAAAACATGACTCCTACACTTTTAGCACTTGATTTTGATTTTTGATTTTTAAAAACAATTAAAATTCAGAATGACTACCGATCAGTATACTGACGGAAAAGTCGACTTTCACACGATAAAAAGAAATATCTGTTTGTACTAAAGCAGACTCAGAGGTCCTAGTATTAAACCTTGGGGGACCCCTCTTATCATTCGCTAAGGTGCAGAAAAGAGATTGACTGGATTGGATAAATTGATTGATCCGAAGCCTGACTGTTCGCGACCTACAGCTTAAATAGCTGTGAAACCTATTACATGTTTTTTTTTGTTTTAAAACTGACAAAGCATTTAGACTCTTGAATTTGCGAATTTGACAATTTGAGAATTTCAAAATTTGCGAATTTGACCGTTTGCGACCGCTTGACAAACTGCGAAGCGAATTTGACAATTTGCGCCTGAACCTCTTGAATACTCACAAGGCCTGTGATGGTGGGCGAGATGCCCACTGTTGGACGCGCTGAGGGATGAAGGAGACGGACTGGCTCGAGTTCGATCTGCAAACAAACATACAAATATTACAATCCAAAAAACTTTTTATACTCTCACGCCCAAACTTGTTGGATTTAAACTCGAAACTGGTTTGGGTTAATATTTAGTTTCAATAAAACAAATTATATAGAATGTTTCAACGCAATTTTGACCGAAAAAAAGATTATACAAACGACCAGCGCTTTTGATGAACAAATTCTAAATCTTACGATTAGCTCAATGAAGTCGAAAGCGATGGCGGTTTTGGCATAGATTGGCTTGGTCGAATGACAAACTTGTTCGTCGTGAAAATTTTAGTTTTAGTCAAAGTTTGGTTGAAGCCTAAAGGGTCAAAATGGTCACGTTGTTTCACGATGACTACACTGGGGGTATTTTTTTTAATATAATTTGTCAGTTGGCAGACAGACACGCAGCCCACCTGATGGTAAGCCGCCACTGCGGCCTATTCCATTGAGGGACACTTCAACTGGAAGCGTCGCTCAATGTGCTGCCAGACTGTAGACTCATCTGATCTTCGAGCCTATAAGTGTGTATACTGACTGTGCATCTGCCGCTCGGGCGCTGTCGGCGCGGCAGGAGCGGCAGCGGCAGCGGCGGCAGGCGCGGACGGCAGGTCGCGGTAGAGCGGCGGCGCGTGCGGCAGCGTGGCGGCGGCGCGGCAGCGGCTGTGCAGCTGCGGCAGGAGCGACGGGCTGTGCGCGCGAGGGTGGAACGACGAGTACGCTGCGGAATGTACAAATAGCTGTAGTTACACAGGGAGGTATATTGGGGCCAACTGAGGTTATCCCGACTGCTTCCGTAAAAAAAAACTCTTCTAATCGGTTCCAATTCCGATAAATCAAATTTAAAAACAGAGAAAAGTTCCTCTAAAATTGAATTTCAATCAAATTGTTCAATCAGTATCAAAATATGTATACTGATGGAGTCACGCAGGGAGGAGTATTGGGGCCAACTCTTCTAATGTTAATACTGATCATAGAGTAATAATATTCCTCTAGAGGGGCAACCTAACATATTTTGTTTGAAAACGATTCTGCCGAAGTAATATCTACGTCACTACATTTTCTCTATGGTCACTACGCTCTGATTGGCTGATCAAAGGTCAAGAGGGATGAGATAGTGCCGCCAAGTGCACTAGCAAAATATATCGATATCGATAAACAATGCATCAGTATAGTTAATATTGAATAATACTTAACAGCGTCAACATTTTAAGTGCAAAAGCACTTAATGTTTGCACAAGCAGATGGATGGAATATTATTACTCTATGATACTGATGGAGTCACGCAGGGAGGTGTATTGGGGCCAACTCTTCTGATGTTAATACTGATGGAGTCACGCAGGGAGGTGTATTGGGGCCAACTCTTTTAATGTTAATACTGATGGAGTTACGCAGGGAGGTGTATTGAGGCTAACTCTTTTAATGTTAATACTGGTGGAGTTACGCAGGGAGGTGTATTGGGGCCAACTCTGTTAATTATATTAATACTCCTAGTGTAGCATTGATAAGGTTAAGCCGGGAGGTATATTGGAGCCAACTCTTCTAATGGTAATACTCTTAATGTAGGGTGGAGTTACGCAGGGAGGTGTACTAGGCCCCATTCTTAAAAACTTCAATATTACACCGGTTATAAAAAAGCTTTTTTATGGGAACTTATGAAAAACCAAACTTCAAGATGCCCTCAAATGTATGTCCTACGAGGATACAGAGAATTTATTAACCGTATTAAAGTAGATAGACTTGAGACTTGTTATTATTTTATAAAATAGATATAGTTCCATTGTATTTAGCACTTATTTATTTCATCTACCCATTTCACATAGTGATATAATTATTTGTAGATCTTAAGAATTTATTTTAGATTTTCGCCTGAAACACAGAATCTCCTAGTTCAGGCTCATAAAGTTAATTAGATCTTAAGAAAATGTTTGTACTAGCTGATAAAATAGTTCTAAGAATTTTAATAAATTGATTTGATTTGATTTGAAATAGTTACACAAGGAGCAGTTTTGGGGCCAATTGTTATTTAAAAAGGGCTTCAACAAGAAGTCATACTGGGCCTGTCTTATAAAAAGGCAGCGTTACTTAGTCACCGGATCCAACTCTAAGAGGCTTTTATGATGCGATAGTTTTTTTTATTTGTACAACACGATGATTCCGCCAATGTCAAAGTTACATAGTTTATTAGACAGTTACGCAGGGAGCTATGCTAGAGTCCCCGAGTCTTTGAATCTTCCCATACCACTACCTAAAATAATTCAAACAAATCGTTACCTCTCATGACAGACAACTCTACAGCCGCTCTAAGCTCGTCATCGTCCGGCCGCGAGCGCACCGGCACGCACGGCCCCTGCTGCAGCTGCAGCGACTGGTGCGATTGGTGTGACGGGTGCGATTGGTGTGAAGGGTGCGATTGGTGTGTTTGGTGAGACTGGTGCGGCTGGTGAGACTGGTGCGATTGGTGCGGCTGGTGCGATGGTTGCACGCTGTGCCGCGCTTGCGCCTGTGCTGCCATTGCGCGGGCTGCTCGCGATCCTGGACAGGAAAGGTATAATCACTTCAGTTCATTGCAGCCTATTCTGTTTAAGGGGCAATGTTTTTTTCTTTAATACATCATTTGGCAGGCAGGCACGCAGCCCACCTGATGGTAAGCGGCCACTGCGGCCTATTCCATTGAGGGATATTTAGCCAAGAAGTGTCGCTTAATATGCTGCCAAACAGAATTCTTTTCTGATCTTCGAATCTTTGATTTAAGTGTACTGGTTCACATTAATACTGCCGGAACACAGCCAGAAATGTTATGGCGGCAGATTTTACTTGTTGGGGTGGTTGCTAGCCAGACGGACTCTGAAAAAGTTCTACCACCAACCAGATCCAAAGCGGGAATCGAACCCATGGGTTAAATACGAGTGGGCTGACCAATGTTCCATCATTAATCATGCTGCACGCGTATCTTGACTAAATCGGGACAAAACACTTGAAGAAGGAGGACTTAAATACGTAGTTAGTTTATTAACCTACCAGGTCTTGGTGTGTGCGTGGCCCCATCTCCTAAGTCCAGCTGCAGTATACCGCCGGTTCCATACTCTGTAACTAAAGCAAATAACTAATATTAGACAATATCACATACGTCATATATTTTAGATTTTAAAGAAGCTTTAGCACTCTACTCTCACACAGGATCAAAGTGAAGGACTTGAACAAATAGTTACTTCAACTCTGGTAATAATGGCCCGAGCTCGGCGAATAGTGACTCGAAATTAGAAAATAGTGACTCTAATTTAAAAATAGGGACTCGAATTCAGCGAATAGTGTCTCTAATTTGGAAATAGTGCCTCGAATTTAATAAATAGTGACTCGAATTAAGAAAGTAAAGACTGGAATTTAGAAATAGGGACTCGAAATAAGCAGTCAAATTGAAAAAAATATATGACGCAAAATTATGGTATAGACTCGAACTAGTGACCCCAGCTCAACTATGGTGACTCGAATTTAAAAAAAAAGTGACATGAATTTAGCGATCAGGGACTCGAATTAAGAAAACAGGGCTCGAAATATACAAATAATGACTCGAATTAGGCTAATAGTGACTCGAATTTAGAACCTAGGGACTCGAATTTAGAACCTAGGGAGTCGAAATTATCTAATTATCTACGGGAGACCGTAGATAATTAGTTAATCTAGGATCAAGGCGCTATGTTAGGACCCACATTTACGATGTTCCACAGGGAGCTATGTTGAGAACTTGAGACCCACTTTAAGTGTTCCTCAGGGAGCTTTGTTAGGACCCGCTCTTAAGGTGTCTCTCAGGGGACTATTCTGGGCCCAATTTTTAAACTTCGGTCTCCCTCAGGGAAGTTTACTAGGCCCAATTCTTTAAAGCCTATATAATAATATATGCCCTCAGTATACTTACGGTGCGCCTGGTGCGCGTAGGCGGGCTGCGTGAGCAGGTGCGTGTTGGCGTTGGGCGCCATGGCCACGTCGGGCACGCAGGCCGACAGCCGCCCCGCGCCGCCCAGCGACCCGCTGCTGGTCCGCCCGCCGCATATTGATGCCGATTGTCTGGGATATAAACGATTAACACTGTACTAAGTATAAATACTAGTAGGATAACATTTGCATGCAAAAGTTTTCTAAAAATCGATATGCGGAACAAAGGACTCTTTTTAAAAAAATACGTTTTGTTCGCTTAATGGCTCGGAATGCACGTGATTGTTTGGTATTGCGCCTCCACTCTCCCCAGTCCTATCATATATGTTATCTATAGTTCCGGTGAACTACGTAAAACAATTTTTTTTTTGCAGAGGGGAATGCTTATAAGACGCATAACCTTAATTTTTCCCAAGGTCTAGTTTACTTTTGCATAGATAACACATCCTACAAAATTACCTGTGTTGCGTGCTGTCTGTGTTTCTTGATGGATCTCGACGACACGTGCTCGCGCGGGAGTTGTCTGCAACAAACCAACAATTCAGTTAGATTTATGAACTACCCTACACATATTTTTATAGTTTGGTTCTTTGGAAAGTTGGTTCCAGAGGTTTAACTCTTGTAATGTATAATATTTTCACAGTGGCATTGCATAACGCTCGGTGCTGCCCCTTACCCAAGCTTCAGAGAGGACAAAGCAAAAGACACTGGGCCAAAAAAAATGTTGTGCAGATTTGGGTCATAGACTACGAACTAGAGTCGGGCGGGGTGGACTCGTGCCCCAGCGTCTCCTCTCGCTGGGAGCACAGTGGACTCACCTTGCGAGTGCGCGGGCTGGTCGGATGGGTGTGCGCTGTGGCTGCCGGGCCGCAGGGAGCCGCTGCTGCCGGCGCGGCGGCAGCAGTCGGGCGGGGTGGACTCGTGCCCCAGCGTCTCCTCTCGCTGGGAGCACAGTGGACTCACCTTGCGAGTGCGCGGGCTGGTCGGATGGGTGTGCGCTGTGGCTGCCGGGCCGCAGGGAGCCGCTGCTGCCGGCGCGGCGGCAGCAGTCGGGCGGGGTGGACTCGTGCCCCAGCGTCTCCTCTCGCTGGGAGCACAGTGGACTCACCTTGCGAGTGCGCGGGCTGGTCGGATGGGTGTGCGCTGTGGCTGCCGGGCCGCAGGGAGCCGCTGCTGCCGGCGCGGCGGCAGCAGTCGGGCGGGGTGGACTCGTGCCCCAGCGTCTCCTCTCGCTGGGAGCACAGTGGACTCACCTTGCGAGTGCGCGGGCTGGTCGGATGGGTGTGCGCTGTGGCTGCCGGGCCGCAGGGAGCCGCTGCTGCCGGCGCGGCGGCAGCAGTCGGGCGGGGTGGACTCGTGCCCCAGCGTCTCCTCTCGCTGGGAGCACAGTGGACTCACCTTGCGAGTGCGCGGGCTGGTCGGATGGGTGTGCGCTGTGGCTGCCGGGCCGCAGGGAGCCGCTGCTGCCGGCGCGGCGGCAGCAGTCGGGCGGGGTGGACTCGTGCCCCAGCGTCTCCTCTCGCTGGGAGCACAGTGGACTCACCTTGCGAGTGCGCGGGCTGGTCGGATGGGTGTGCGCTGTGGCTGCCGGGCCGCAGGGAGCCGCTGCTGCCGGCGCGGCGGCAGCAGTCGGGCGGGGTGGACTCGTGCCCCAGCGTCTCCTCTCGCTGGGAGCACAGTGGACTCACCTTGCGAGTGCGCGGGCTGGTCGGATGGGTGTGCGCTGTGGCTGCCGGGCCGCAGGGAGCCGCTGCTGCCGGCGCGGCGGCAGCAGTCGGGCGGAGTGGACTCGTGCTCCCATCGTCTCCTCTCGCTGGGGGACTCCCATTCTCTTTCCCTGCGATATGACAATGGACAACATTAATGAGTGAAGAATTTTCATGCTGGAGAAAGAAAAAAAAACAAGAAATCAACTCGTGGGACAAGTTGATTATTGAAAACGATCCTTTTTGATGGAAAAATAAAAATCGGAAACCCGCACCCCCTTCTCTTCTACCCCATTGCATTTCACCATTCCCCTCCTTCTTCATAAAAAAATGACTAGTACCTAATTAGTAATAACTAAACAGACACATACCTGTCGTTGGAATCATCGTTTAGCAGCAAGTCAGCGCATGAGTCTGGTAGTGACATCTCGCGGACTGTTCTAAGAGCGATCTGTAGACAAACATTGGGCATTGTTAATTGGACATTACCAGTAACGGCACTTGTGTAGAGCCTTGCGCTACTCCTGTCACTAGGCGACTCTATACTGTGTATCTACAACGTCTAACACAATATGATGATAGAAATGCTACCTGATGACTCATTTTATAGTATAGGCTAAGTCTTTAAGTCTCGTAGAAAATCTTTGCTATACAGCATCAGCACCATTGGCGCCAGCGTGGAGCCCTGCGCAACACCAGTCCGATGACTCAACCTACCTGCACGTGCATCTGCAGCGCGCTGGAGCGAAGCTCATACCTATATCACAGATAATATAATACTAGTACAGATGCCCCATCCCATACAAAGAAATGTGACCTCCCTAACTCGCGTTATTCTTCGGGTTATTCGGGTTATATAGCAAGCGTCTGTGGTTTTAGATAAACTGTCAATAGATGGCGCTAGTGTATAACGCGCGGTGAAAATGCATGAAGTAGGTACCTACCGGTGCGTTGCCCGACACTGTATGTTGTGCCTTCGCGCCAATGTGTGTGATATTCCTTCGCAACGCAACGTGTCGCGTGCGCGTAATCAATAGCGATTGTTGATTAGATTTTAGATATACTTTTTTATACTACTTAGGTTGGGTTGGCAGACAGGCACGCTAGCCAGACCCAAGGCGGGAATCGAACCCACGACCTCCGGGTTTTATACCCGAGCGGCTTAGCCACTGTTCCACGAAGGCGGTTAAAAAACTATTGTTAAATAATATAATTGATGGTATTATATTGTAAGGTTTTCTTATGAAATAATCTATTGGCGGCTTTTAAAGGGGGAAATAAATAATAAACCACAATGTCTTGTAAAATATATTTTCTTTTAATTCAGTAAAATATTAATATGCAAATATTATAAATATGAAAAAAGAAACATAGAAGAAATTAACTGAATTGAAAACCTCCACTTTTTTTAAGTCGGGTAAAAAATATGCGTACCTATTTAACACTTTCACCGCCAAAGCCTTCTTTAGAAGACAAAATATGATTGTTTCGTGGTCTCCACCCCCACCTTTATTGGAAAACATTAATATAATTTTTAAAAGCATTTTGCCTGCTTAATGGCCACATAAATATTAATATTTAAAAAAAATCAATTGTCCAGGCATATTATCTGTGGTCCAGGTATCAGACGGTACTCAAACCCGCGACTACGGAGGCAGTTTGTACCAAAAGCGGATTTAATATATTATGACAACTCTATTATTAAAATACTATTAATAATGACCAAACTTTTGTCATTATTTTTAGTGTTTTCTGTTTTTGTTGGGCTATTATAAAATAAAACAAGATGTCGAAATACGTAATTATTTTTATTTATTCTTACACATTTTGTAAACGAAATGTAAATAACAATAATCAATATAACAATACTTTAAAACAGTCGTAAAAAAGACATGCGCCGCGCGCGCGCTGCTTATGCAATAGGGTGGCGGCGAAAAGGTTAAGAGCATTGATTGGTTTCAATTTAATAGGCATTTTAATAAATAAAAAGAACATAGTATAAAATAATATTAATATAAGTAAATCACTATTACACAATCAATTATAAATGAAAAATCAATAATAATTATTAATCAGTTAATCACTTATTCTGAAGGATTCTCAATTTCGATGTTGATGTTGATTGTAGTGATTGTTTACGAGATTTGCAGTAATCATGTATCTTAACTTCTAGTAATTTATTAATCAAATTTATCATAAACTCATGTTTTTTTTTTTTATACTAGGTCAGTTGGCAGACAGGCACGCAGCCCACCTGATGGTAAGCAGCCACTGCGGCCTATTCCATTGAGGGACTCTCCACCTGGAAATGTCCCTCAATGTGCTGCCAGACTGTAGACTCATCTGATCTTCGAGCCTCTGATTTCAAGTGTACTGGCTCCCACATCAATATTGCCGGAACACAGCCAAAGCTGTTATGGCGGCAGATTTCACCTGTGGTAGCTAGCCAGTCGGACTCTGAAAAAGCCCTACCACCAACCAGACCCAAGGCGGGAATCGAACCCACAACCTCCGTGTTTTTATACCCGAGCCGAGCGGCTTAGCCACTGTTCCACGGAGGCGGTCATGTTTAAACTTCTCTACTAAATCAGCCACTAAATTCATTTTATGTAAAGCATTAATATTAGCTTTGAAGAAATCTAATAGGTTATTTACCAAATTAAATTAATCACTGGGTGATTTTAATGTGGGTAATATTATGTTTGAATATGATTTATTAATCAACAATAATTGTTTTCTAATCTGGTATTTTAATTTATTTTTTGAATTTTATAAAATTTGTTTTAACTTTTTACAGTTGGGTGTGTTATCTTTATTCCTTCTAGTAGGAGTTTGCCAGCAATGTTGTGACGGAGTAGTGGGCTCTTCTTCCTCATAACACCTACTTTTATTTGTGTATACTTTTTTCGGTGTCAAAACTTTTAATTCCGGTGAACCTAAAAAATATTTTTTTTTGTAATGAATCACATAATATGGGAAAATTGTTTTCTTACAACAATTTATGTATTAAAATACACACACATACCTGTGCTAATAGTACTTGACTGTTCTGATACCTCAAAGGCTTGATATGGTTTTGGTATTGCGGTTCGTTTAATTCTTTTCCTTATAGTGGTGCTTGAAATATTGTGAATGTAATTTTGATCAAAATGATCTATACATAAGTACCTCGACCTTAATTTTGAAGGTGGCAGATGTGCTATTGTCATATTACCTAAAATTAAAAAATAATATCAATCACAAAAAAAATCAAGAATACACTTCAAATTAGTAAATGCTTGAAACCTGTTTTAGGACACCAATGGTTATGAGTTATGAGATTATAGGTAGTCCAGTTTTACCGACATTTTTATTATAAATAGAGAACACGACAAACTTCATGGCTATAAAAACAAAATACAAATCCTGTGATCACATTTCACCATTATGTGTAAATAACAAATAGTGAAATGTGTTAGACTTGTTTTAATCGCAGATTATAATGATTGTAGTAGTTTAAATAAACAATAATATACATACCACAATTTTTCAACCATACTTTCAACCGGCTAGCTAGCGTCGTTCCCCAGAAAACTAAACATAGACTTTATGTCTGAGGTGTTTGTACATCTAAAATAGGAGCATTTGTGAGGAGGCATTTTCTTATTGTCCTTTTCCACGAGCCTGGTCGTCGCACGAGCTTGTTTTTAAGTTCCGGGATGGGTTAGCCAAAATAATATAAAAAGCATCAGAGTCGGGGTCCAGATGTATAGCCAAAGTCGATCGAGAAAAGAAGCGTAGTCAATGTCCGTTATGATGTCTGTCCACGTCAAGTAAATTATAAGGAATCTGTAAAATCGTAGGCGCACCGAACTCAAACTTAGATAGTCACATATATTTAGTATAATTTTTTAGATAGTAAACAAACAGGCCAAGTGTCATCGCCAACTTTCAAAATAAATGCATTCGTTCATTATTTATCAATGGCGTTTTATTAATCGACAAAAACAGATTTTAAATTAAATTTTTCAAGGGGAAAAAAGTAATACCGCATTTTTTATAATATATCTTACGTTATTAGGCATGTATGTGTCATATTTTATAATATTTCTTAATTTTTTTTGTATCAAATTATAAGTCATATTTTTGCGAGTGCTTAAAATAACGAAACGCAAATTTTGTAGTTAAATAAAAATATGAAAATAGCGCCATCTATGGACAGTTTTTGCAACCAACTTCTCTTATTTCTGTGCTAAATAAGTATAAGAACATGGTGCTTTAAGGACATCGAACGTACGTAATGAATTGAAATGAAACAAAAATAGTGTAAATGGCATTATAAATACATTATTTACTTTTCACAAGTCTACAAATTTTTTTTTCAATACCAATAAATTTTTTTAAGCGCATATTTTTAGAGTTTTTATGACTTTACAAAATCATCAATAACTGTTCGATACAGGCTTCGCCATCTATTGAGATTTTTTAGAACTAAAAAACTTTTCTTCCTGATGGGACCCCATGCCTATATATAATTTTTATTGTTACACACAACACTAGGAGTGCGAGCGAGAGTTCCGATACGCCCATAAGTTTGAGCGAGAGGTCTGATAAAAATGATTTATGACTAGGTTCGCACGTTTGTAATGGCCCTACTATAAGCATCAACAGCACTGGCACTAGTTGAGATCCTTGTGCAACCCCTGTCACTAAGTATCTACAACGTCTATCACGTGTAATGATATGCTCCTTGATGACTCATTTTATAGTATAGGCTACGTCATCGCGTCATTAATTCTCATAGACAACGATCACTACACAACATCAACAGCAGCGGCGCCAGTGTGGAGCCTTGCGCAACCCTTGTCAGTATTGTGCGTTGTGCAACACCTGCCTACCTGCGTGAGCACCGTGGTCCTATCATGCGCATGCAGCTGCAGCGCGCGCGCGGCGGGCGCGCTGGAGCGCAGCTCGCGCATGCGCGCGCGCAGAGCCGCCAGCACGCGCGGCGACACGCACGCGCCCTCGCACGACGCGGACCCGCCCGCCACGGACGCGCCCGCGTCGGAGCCTGACCCGCGCGCCGCTGCCACCTGGGATAACATAGCAAGGCTAGAGATAAAGCTGGATACCCACGGAATTTACTGTAAAAACTGTGAAAGGAAGATGATATGAGATTTGGCCTGAAAACTGCCAGAAAATAAAATTCAAAAACACTAATTTTTGAACTTGACTAAAGGTTTTGACTAAGTGCTACTCACCATGTACAAGGTGTCAGGTATCCTGTGCATGTACCGCGCGCGTCGCATGCGCGCCAGCTCCGCTTCCGGCGGCGCCTGGCACTCCAGCAGCGCCTGGAATTACGTACAAGGCGATTAGAGGTGTCGCTCAGGGTTCAAGCCTAGTTCCTATACTATAAATAAATACATCGATAATTTTTTAAATAAAATCACTAAACTCGTATTAAATGTTATTAGTTTCTCTTGTTACTGATACCACGTTTTTGATAGTGCCTACACACAGTTAATTATTTACTATGTAATTTTTAATGATGTCTGTTATAATTTACTCATGTTGTGATATCCTGTAATTGGTTCTGTTTTGTCTATCATCTACTTTTAATTTATCTCTTTTGTATTACTGTTGGATATCCAAATAAATAAATAATAATAAATGCACGATCTTGCTATAAAAAAACATTTTTTTTTTAAATCATGCTCTGAAATACTTATCCGACTACCGACTCATTAACTGTTTCTGTTTTTATAAGTAACCAAATGTGCTAAGGTATTTCTAAAGTTGAATGCTTCTTTTTCTTCTGACCTCACATAGGCATCGGACACAGTACCTTCAGTTCGTCGAGGTGCGGCAGGAAGCACCGGGCGGGGCGGTTGGCGCCGCGGCCGAGCCACGCGTCCGCCGCCGAGCCGCCCGCCGCGTCCACGCTGGGACCAGACACCAGACCTCGCCTCACCATCTGAAAGCACAACGACATTGGTCAACTACAAAACGACAACATTGTTTTGGGGATTGGTCGGCTATAGAACCTTCGGCTGGGTTCCAAAGAAACCGCCATATGCGGTTGAATTTACATGACGTACCTACATTGTATTGTTCGTACGGCGAAACAATATATTATTTGCTCTAACCTATTTGGAATATGCTAAAAATATTATACATAAAGGACATGGCCAGATTTTGCCCTCAAATGTACAGTAATGTACAGTAATTATTTACATGTGAAAATTACTTTAGTTTTTTATAAAAATTAATCGCAACAATTACATTTTATAAAAACATGCGACAAAAAAATGCCTAAAAATATGTGAGTTAATTCATTTTCCGCCATTTCCGCCCCATCCTAGAATGATTTTGACATTTCGTATAATGCGCGTCAACTTGTAATTGGCTTGTCTGAACATCGTGCAAAAACATGCGCAGAACACCACTAGACCGACAAACTTATCTGTTCCGGTGGCCAAAATTGGAACTACGTAAAATGCAATGCAAAAACGATATTTAATGACAGTACTAAAGCGACAGTTGCGACGCCGCCACCGGAACAGATAAGTTTGTCGGTCTGTAGTCAAGTTGACGCAGTCTATAATGTCTTTTCGTTGTCTAATTAAATTGGATATTCTAATTTATTATTATTCTGCTGTGCATATTGGACTTGTTTGCGATTGATTGGTTTTTACGATGATAAGGTGCCTGAATTGCACTGTGGCCATTAACCGAATGGGGAGGCATAATATTGTAACAACTCTAGCACCACATTTACAAAATACATTGACTACATGCAATACTACATGGTTATCTATACAGGAGGTACGTACCCAAGTTGTTATTATTTTTGTATTTTTTATCAATGTTATTATATTGTGTGTTTTTTAGTGCGAGCGAGTAGTAGGTACAATATAACTTGCACGTATTATTTTACTGAAAACATTATTATATTTTTTCAGCTTCCTGCAGAAAGAGTGATTTGCAATGCATGTTTTGTATTGTTAAATCAAAGCTCGGAAGACGGTATACATAACAGGGTACTGGGCTACCTAATGGTCTGTATTGGTTGTGGTCGCTCTGTTACGGGTAGGCGTTACCCAGTGCGACACCACATGCTCTCAAAACGAACCACGGAAGACCAAGCGTCAGGTGTCTGGGACATCCTACACATGCTGAGAAGGATACCTTTTAAGTGTCAAATATTGGCTAAAGATGGAGATATATATCTAGCATTTGTAACTGTAACATACTTTACCAATGTAATTATTTGTCACTAAATAAAAGATTTTATTAATATAATAAATGTCATTACTTACCAGTGTTTCATTTCGTAATCGTAACCAATTGTATATTAAGTATTTTGCATTTAATATAAGACTTTCTCTAGGCCGCAATAATTGTTTTTTCACTATCATGGTCTGCCTAGAAGATGGATGGATCGTACAAAGTGGAGATCCATCGTCTTTGCCTACCCCCGTGTAGGAACTAGGGCGTGAGCGTGTATGTATGGTTTGCCTATGCCACACGCAGATGTTACGTTTTGCAATCGGTTGACTGTTTACAATCTCGAAAATAAGAACAAAATAGAAAAAGAGATAATCTAAGGCCGAGGCTGGCGGCGCGGCGGCGGAGGTGGCGGGTGAGGGGGTAGCGATCGGCCGACCGCTCAAAGATCGCGGCGGGCGGCCAGCGTGCACGCGGCGTGTCTACATCGGGAACGCCGCGCGCCGCATGCTGGTTAACCGAACACGTCGGGAGCCCGCTCCACAACCGCGCCCGCTAAATGTGGGGTCAGCATAATGCTGTTTACAATATTTCACTGTGACTTAATAATCTAGTACATAGGTACTTCTCGCATTGATATGGCAATAACTCTTCTAAGCACCTTTGCTATTAAAAACGGTAAGGAGTTTTCGTTTTTTTAAACCTAATTGAATCTCTCGCATGTTTTCTGAAAATAAAATTTTAATTATTGCAAAGACATGCATGTCAGCTTTGATTTGACGTACTGCACATTAATGTACATGCATATTTTTTTTAGGGCACAGCTCCATACAAAATCTGGCCATGTCATTTGCTAATAAAACAAAATTTACTGAATATTCAAGCCATTTTTAAGTTAGTCCATTAATTTTTAGACAATTATTTGACCTAGTTGACGAATGTTTTCTAATGAACAATTCACATTGAAAGTACAATCAAAGCGTCAAACTATCGTTAGTATTTTTTTATATACTAAGATCAGCTGTTGGTTGACAGACACCTGATGGTAATCGGCCTACTATCGTTAGTATATTTTTATATACTAAGATCAGTTGGTTGACAGACACCTGATGGTAATCGGCCTATTCCATTGATAGACACGCAACCAGCGTGCGTCACTGCCAACCAATAATGTTGGTCGATTTGCGCTATCGTTACTATCAAAAGCACAATCGATATTGTAAAATATTGTAAAACTAGTAACTTCATCGATAGTTGCCCTGATGGTAAACAGCCCCATACCTGCTGCAACAACTCGTGGTCGGGCGGCAGATGCTCGAGTCTCACGTGAGGCACGAGGGCGGCCAACACCTCACGCAGGGCGGCGTCGCTGACCTCGCGCCGCCGCCCGCCTCGCCTCGACACGGAGTGCGCCGTGTGCCAGACCACGTTTGGCTCTGCTGAACGGACGAGAATTATGGTTAAGCGTGGGGAATTTAGAAATTGAAAAAATACACAACTCATTTATGGGCCAATTTCACGGCTGACAATGCCTCTTTAAGCCCTGTTTCTAATTACTAATGATATTGATAGAGTTAAAAAGTCACTCGGGGGTTCTATTGTAGCTCCGATCTGATCAATGTGGAGTACCTCAAGGATGTATTTTAAGCCCTATATTATAAATTTTAAATTCAAATGATAGAGTTTAGAAGTTCTATCCTAGCTAAAGCTTAGACAGTGTAGCGTACCTTAAGGATCTATTTTAGGCCATATTCTACAAATTTCAAAGGAGTAACTCAGGGGTCTATTTTAGGCCCTATTCTATAAAATTTAAAAAGAGTAAGAAGTCACTCAGGGGTCTTAATTAGCTCTATACCAATCAATGTGGAGTACCCCAAGGACCTAATTTAGGCCCTATTCTATAAACTTCAAAGAAATAACTCAGGGGTCTAAACTAGCTCCATTCCCCTGTAGAGTACTAAATGTGGAGTGCCTCAAGGTTCTCTTTTAGGCCCAATCCTACATATTAAAAATACTCACTGGGTGGCCTAGGTTGCTTAGCAGCGTGCGCACTGAGCGCAGCCCTCTCCGCCCAGCGCAGCAAGGCTCTTAAGGCCTGTGCTTCGCTGGCCTGTAGGAAGGGCGAGGCCAGCGCTTCGGCTAGCGCCGTCCGCGGCAGACGTGCCGATGCTGCTGACGCCATGACTGTTGGGAACTCGTCGCGGAGGTAGCGCATTGCTTGTCTGAAACGTTGGGATTGTTATTTTAATAAATATCGGACAACATACATTAATATTTTTTTTATTTTCTATCTGTATGTATGTTAGTCTGTAACATTACCTGTGCACCCAGCGGCTGGCGTGCGGCGCGGCGGCCCAGCGCAGCACGTGCGGCAGCGTGTCCGCCGTCAGCGCCTCCAGGACCGCGTCCTCACAGCCTTGCACCACTATGGGCATCTCAAGGAACCTATGACACACGAAGATATACTTTCTAAACTATGTATAAAATACAGCTTCAATTGGTGAAAGTGAAGTATCAGCCTATTAATGTCCTAGTGCGAGGCTAAGGCTTCCATTTTTAAAATCAAGTTATTGTAGACATAACCACCGACCATCACCATTCCTAGACTTAAGTCAAGCTTTCGATAGGGTTTAAAACAAATGAGTCTTATTCACGTTGAAGAAATTACTGACACACTGCTTCTTCCCGATCCTACTGTCGTACTTGCTTGGGAAATGCTTCGACTAGGTGAAGTTTAAAAATGAAACTTCCCAGTTTAACGTATGTTTCTCCGGTGTACCACATATACACAGGAAGTATATTGGGTCCTGCAATGTTCCTTTATTTTACATTTTACACTGCAGACTTATCAACACGTGCTGACAGCCTTACGGTCATCTATGCTGACAATACAGCACTTTTATCTGTACACAATGACAGCTTTTAATCAAACTACAAGGTCAATTTGTGTCTGTGTGTGTGTATGTGCCTGCCACTCTATCTCTGGATGTTTTAGATAGTGTGTTTGTCTGTCTGCCACTCTTTCTCTCTCTCTCCGCGTGTGTGTGCTTACCTGGCGATCTCATACAGCTGAAAGGCGTCGTCAAGCGCAGCGGTGGAGGCCACGCGCCCTCGCCCGCCGCCCGCCCACGTCTACACACAACAAATTCATTATAAATAATAAATAATAAATATCACTGGACATTATGCACACAGCGCCATCTAGCCCCAAACTAAGCATTAGCTTGTGCTATGGGTGCTAGACAACGGATAAACATTACTTAAATACTTTTTTTTTTGTAAATACATACATATTATACATACATAGAAACACCCAGACCGATACAAACAGACATGTTCATGCACACAAATGTTTGTACCATGCGTATTCATTTTTCATTCATTCATTCATTCATTCATTATACTAACTTATTTATTCAGCACAGAAAACTATATCAAAGTATTATTTATTCATGTATACTTCGAAGATAGTGTGCAACTGCACTGTTTTGAATGCACATTCATGATCGACAATTGCATCACTGAAGCCTACATGAAGAAGAATAAATCGATATAGTAGGTGTCTATGGGCGATAGTGATCACTTAAAATCGGGAATAGGCGGGAATCAAACCCACGATCCACGGGTTGCGTGAAAAATCTTTATAAAATCTTACCGTGCCGCTACTACTCGTGCTGTTTGTGGATGAAGGAGATGACGAATTCCTTCCAATCAAACTTAGGTCGACCTGGAACAGAGTAATGATTTTAAGAATTTGTAGTTGTATAAGTCATCGGTTTGGAGATCCTTGGGGGGAGGCCTACGTCCAGTAATGGACGTCTTTTGCTTAACACGTTCATCACCTCTACGATTTTCATGATGTCTTCTTGGATGCCGCATACATTTTACGGTCGACTCGCCAGGTGAGTCGTCGGCACTGGAATAAGATTTACGTGAACTCACCTGTTGAGTCGGTGGCACTGAACGTGTTAAATGATGATGATGAACCGATTTAAATAATTCTTTCACTGTTGGAAAGCTACACTATCTCCGGTGAACATAGGTTACTTTTGATCCGGGAAATGTGGGGTGCGGGGGGATATTTGAAAGGGTGCGGATGAAACCGAGGGCGGAAGGTTAGTAAGTTGATAAACTTGTGACAAATTATACAGTTGTGTTACCTGGTCGGTGTATGCAGCGTGTAGTAACGCTTTCGCGAACCGCCTCGGAAGCACTTTTTCATCCACACACACCACGCCTGCCGCCCCCGCTGTCCCCGGCCCGCGGCGTGACATCACCGACCTGCACACAGACAAACACATAGTATAGAATATATCAGCCTGTCCTATGTTACAACAAATTTTCGAACCTGCTCTTGAATTATAAATTCATGCTTCCTACTAATCCTACTAATTCCTACTTTCCTACTAATATTATAAATGCGAAAGTCTGGATGTTTGGATGTTTAGATGTTTGGATGTTTGTTACTCAATCACGCCTAAACGGCTGAACGGATTTAGATGAAATTTGGCACACGTATAGTTTATAACCCGGAATAGGACATAGGCTATAAAATTCCTATGGGAAGCGTCTCATTCCCGCGGGAATAACAATTTTGAAACTAATGAACCGATTTGAATAATTCTTTCACTGTTGGAATGCTACACTATCCCCAAGGAACATAGGGTACTTTTGATCCTGGAAATGTGGGGGGAAGGGGGATATTTGAAAAAAGAGATTATGCGCGGGTGAAACCGCGGGCGGAAGGCTAGTATTTTATATTTTAGAAATTTTTGACGTTTATCTAATAAAACAACTCTTCGATGGTCTAGTATTTTATGTACCGAACCATGATCTCGGGGTCCTCGGTTCAATTCCCATCTGCAACTTTGTGTCGGTTGTCTCGGACATGGCTCAGATTTGTCACTAATCCGCACTTGGTAAGCGTGGTGATTAACAGTACTCATCTTTGTGGCGATGACTTGATGTCAATGATGAAAGCCTTTGCCCTGTAGTAGGACACTAAAGGCTAGATACTTTATATTATTTATTATATAATATTTACCGGAAGTATCTGGACCTGGCGGCGAGCACGAGGCGGTGCGCGGGCAGTTCGTACGCGCCCCACGACAGCCGGCAGTCCGACATCTCACCTGGAACGACGCGCAACACGTCAAACAACATTCAACATTCAGCCTTCGTGAAACAATGGCTAAGTCGTGATGTACAAGCCTCGAGGCGTCCAGTTTATTTTTGAAGCTTCGCAGTGAGCTCGGGAGGCTCGAAGGCCCGAGCCTAGCCGAGCCGCGAACTCTTTGAGCCATGCCTCGTGCCTTAAAAAAGGGCTCGAGCCTTCAAAAGAGCTCGAGAAAAAGACTCCCGAATCGTCGAGCTTAATACAAACGTTTGTATTAAGCTCGACGATTTTGCCTAGGCAAAAGGACTCGGACGCCTCGAGCGTTGTACATCAATATGGCTAAGACGCTCAGGTATAAAACTTAGATGTCGTGGGTTCGATTCCCGCCTTAGGTTTGATAAGATTTTGAGTTCGACTGGCTTGCTATTTATTTGTCTGACCCGATGGCGCATTTGGTAGTGACCCTGCTCTATGCGCCAGGGGTCGTGGGTACGAATCTCACCCAGGTCGAACACTTATGTGATGACGTTTGTATTTGTTCTGTGTCTAGTACCTTCGTTGTTTCTAACACCCATAACACAAGTGCTTACGCTACTTACTTTGGGGTCAGTATGTATGTGAAGTGGTTAATGGAACTTCAATCCTCTTGCCGGGTGATAACCTCACATTTAGGTCCCATCATCTAGATTTGTTCAAGGCTTTTGATAGGGTACACGATAGATTATTTCATAAATGGTCTGTTTATGGTATCCATGAACCTTTGCTATCGTGGTTTGAATCGCACCTTATGGATCGTTCCTTTCCTGTTGTCCTTAATGAATCTAATTCCTCTTGCTGTATGATAAACATAGGGGTGCCGAAAGGGTCACTTTTGGGGTCTATACTATTTAACCTTTAGCCATACTGTCAAAGTGAAGTCAAAGTTAAAGTATTTATTTTGCAATTTGAATTACCATGAAATTCTTTTGCTGTTGGTAACTCACCGGACTCGAGCAGGTAACGCATGTCCTGATGCAGCGCGTCGGGCGAGAAGCCGAGCAGCGCCGCCAGGCGGGACACTGCGGCCGCGTCGCCGCGACGCCCGCGTCTGCGGGACGCGCAGCGGCAGAGCGAAGCGCTGCGGTACGCTGGAAGGACAGACAGATTCATAAATACATATAGATAACCGACGAAACCCGATTTCGACGCAAAAATAATTTTGCCTAGGCTAAACTGGATCTTTCTATACGCGATAAAATAAACAGGTATAGCCTGGCCAGAGATCGGCTACGTGATGTTCTTTGGATAAAAAGCTGCGGCTCTATATCAAAACACTGAATTTATCATCAAAAGTCTTAAAAAACCCACTTCATACATACTCATAATACTATTTATTGTTGGCAAGAAAAATATTAAATTGTAATTGATGACATTCTTAATTAAATATTCAACATATTATTAAATAGTAAAGGTTATACTCACAGTATGCTCCATCTCCGTTGATGATATCCAGGTCCCCATCTGTAGCCGAGCCGTGTTCCCACTCTGAAACAACGACCATTCATGATAAAGCAAAAGTAAAGACATTATCATCATCCATAGTGTCCAATCGACCCTAAAAATACTCTAAAGTGCGTGAAATCCCAACTAAATAAAAACACAGCTTCAGGTTTGAGTAAGGCTACGTCCCCAGTAAGCAAACTGTGAGCGGCAAACTAACAGTTTGACAGTTTGCGGCTTACCGATTTAGTACGCCTTTCCATATTACAAATGGAGTGTCCACAGTTTGCTAGTTTTGAGCTCACTGTAGAGCGGCCGACTCCTTTCAAAACTGACAGCTGTCACTAGTGATGAGGTGCAGTCGATTCGCAATTATACGGACACCGATTTTGGATCGTAAAAATGTTTTTTTTCCTATTGTCTATCAAATATGATTCTAAAGTTTGTAAAATCTAGGATGATACCTGCAACATGAGTGTTACAGTAACATTTCTAGAGACGTCGATTTATACTGCAAGATTGAGTAACTTTAAGAAAGTATTCTTATTTTCGAATCGCATTCACATTTAGATTTTTTATC